>JADBJO010000410.1:369884-412384 GCA_016801955.1 Conus betulinus
CACCAACAGTGCATCTAACGATTGAAGTGTGGAGCAGAACGTTTGCCCGTCTCCTGAGTCTACCTTGTGTGTAGACACGCTGGTGGCTGCGCCCCCCGCAGCCCTCCTCCGTCCCCACGCTCCTTCCTTTTATGCCTGAAGATCAGATCCTGTAACGTAACCCCTCTACATTTCTGCTTAAAAAAAGAAAGAAAGAAGGAGCGGCCTGTTCAAAAAGCACCAGCACATATGAAGAGGGCATGGGCATCATCAAGCATTGCTTTCTTCTGTAGTGCCGTGATGGATGCTGACATAGTAGCAACATCGTTCATGTCTCTCTGTCACGGCTCTCGAAAAAAAACTATGGATTATGGGAATCATGAAAGCCAAGTTTTATTTTGTCTATGTATCTTTTTTAAATCATTTGTTTATTATCTTTCTTTTGTTCTTTCTTTCCTTCATTATTTAGCTAGTTATTTTCGTTTATTTCATGTTCGTTTACTTATTTATCAACGATGTAATATTTATTTATTCATTCATTTATTCACTGATCTGTCTACTTATTTATCGTTTGTTATACTCATTTATCTATCTATTTGTGTGTTTCCCAGACCCCTACGTGTGCGTCAGCATCGAGCAGCAGGGCCAGGTCATCTCGGAGCGACAGACGCGCATCCGCAAGAAGACCAGCGAACCCGTGTTCCGCGAGAGCTTCGAGGTGCGCCTGTCCTGCAGCCACGAGCACCTCAGCGACAGCACGCGCCTGCGCTTCTGCGTCTTCGACCACGAGCGCCTGCGCTCCGACCCCGTGCTGGGCGAGGTGTGGCTGGGCCGGGGCGCGCGCGAGGAGAGCGTGGTGGCCCACTGGCGGGAACTGCTGCACGCGCCGGGCCGGAAGTTGCGCCGCTGGCACTATATTTTGAGTGTGGCGGAAACGACATCGACGTAGTAGTAGTAGTAGTTGGTAGTAGCGCCTTTTTTTTTTTCTTTTTGTTTGTTTGATTGTTTTATGTTGGTTTGTGTATGTGGATGGGTGGGTTGGTTGCGGGTGGAGTGCTTAATTCGGGGACGGGCGAAGGGGGGTGGGGTGGGGCGGGTGTTGCCCCCCGTTCTTTTGGAGATAGCCATATCATCATCGAACAGCGCATTTTTGGTTTCCTTGTTTGTTCAAAGTAACTTTTTTTTTCTAAATTTCGATTTCGTTTCTTGGATTCTTTGCCATTTCTTTAGACACACGTACAAGATTCTATCTCTGTCTTTTGAGACAAGAAATTTTTGAAGCGTTGATGCAGTTTACATATCTCCCACCACCACTACTACCCATCCCCTTTCATCCTGCTCCCTTATCCACCCCCTTCCTTCCCATTCCCCTCTCCTCCTCCCCCTTCCGTAGATGAAAAGTTATCCGATAATTTTTTTTTTTTTAATAAAGCGTATGTATCATTCGAAGTCCAGAATGTCCCTGTGTGTGTGTGTGTGTGTGTGTGTGTGTGTGTGTGTGTGTGTGTGTGTGTGTGTGTTTTGTGTTTGTGTTGTGTGTGTGTGTGTGTGTGTCCCCGCACGCGCGCAGGCATGGATCTGGGGATATTCTCTCAACCCAACCACATCCTTCAGCCCCCCCTTCCCCTCTCATCCCTCTAATCAATTAAAAAAAATTGAAAGTACCTGAAAAAATGCATTCCGTTTAAGGGAGGGGGGGGGGGGCAAAAGAGAAAGAGAAAAAAAAATCTTCTCTACCCCACCCCCACCCCACCCCAAATCGTCATGGACATAATCGTCATCATTAAACAGTGTGGTCGAAGAGTGCATTTATTGACAGACCACCGCCATCTCCCTGCTCACAACATTTTTTTTTGTCGATTGTAGTTCACCGGCCAAATGACAAACAGTTAAATTTTGCCGCCATGTTTTTCGTTAGTGACGCTATGTTTGATGTTTAACTGGGCACGACAGAAGGCGACAACCATCAGGTATTGGATGGAACACGCTGCAGTGGTCATATTATTTTTTTTTCAGTAGATCTTGCTGTTCTTTGAATCTTGTTACTGATTTGCGACTGGGCTGTGTTTTCATTGATATTTAGCATTATGTTTACATTGCGCTGTCTCTCTGCTTATTGTGGCTTCAAACCGCCTGTGCTGGAGCCATGAAAACATGTATTACCGCCCCTGCCTCAGCCCTCTCTGCTTCGTTTCTTTTTCCGTGTGTGTGTGTGGGGGGGGGGGGTATGTATGTGTATGTGCGTGCGTCTGTCGGTCTTGTGCGTATGTATGTGGTCGTGCGTGTGCGCGTTTGTGTGAACAAGTTTGTGACATGTCCCTTGACACCCCCACACCCTCTGTCCTAAATCCAGCTTCCTCTATAAAATATACCACACCCCTCCCTTGTCTACTCCCCCTTCACACACACACACCCTTTCTCTCTCCCTTTGTCTCACAAACGGCAATAACGCTTACACTGCCGTCACCCCCCCCCCCCCCCCCCTCTTCCTTTCCCTCTCAAACCCCTCACCCCCCTCGCTCTTCCCGCAGTCTGAAGTCGCCCAGTCCCCCTCTCTCTCTCTCTCTCTCTCTCTCTCTCTCTCTCCCCTTCCCTCTCGCTTATCCTGTGCACAGAGATCGTCTCGGGTAGAGATAAAGGATCGTACTCTTAACCCTTTCTTTTCCTTTCACCTACTGTCGTGCGTTCAGCCCGTGCATGATGCAATTACGTTAAACAGCGCTTTGTCAATTGGCATAGAGGCGCACCAAAAGCAACCCGAACTAATAAGAGAGTTCTCGAATCTTCCATACATTTTCTCACACTGTAGAGGTGGGGGATGACCAACACACACACACACCCTCCCCCTTTTCTTTGTCTTTAGTGACACAAAGTAAACTGGAACCTGAACAGGTAGCTTAGCCCACAAAGAGGGCTCACAGTGAGCAATCACTGCTCTCCACAGATCAACTGAACAACTGATACCCACAGCGTAGCCACAAAGACAACAGGGGTAAATCACAGTAGGGAGCGATCATCGCCATGTCCTCTGAATCTCCTATGTTCTAAGGTTCACTGTTTCCCAGAAGAACTGCAAGTTGAAATTATGCTTCTAAATTTTGAGACTAAGCACTGATTGTATGAATGCCATGTGTTTTAACAGAATAACTGTATGCCAGTACTTGGTAACATCTATCCAGATGATGAGGGAGTACTCTATTGTAATAGTTCGTTTGCCACAACTTGATAAAACCATTAAGATGTTTGATTAACGTTCTTTGTTAACCATCTGACTTTTGCCTGTCTACAATACTATCTGCTAAAATGATAACTGAATGATAAATTCTAACTGGAAAATGCAGATGCCAATCAAGATTATTGACCGTAAAATGACTGTCATGATGGAAATGCAGTCGCACTAAACGGAAACCATCATCATTATTGTTATCATTATTATTATCATCATTATCACTGATTATTACAATTATCACTATCAATATCAACATTCTTATTATCATCATTAATTGCACACACAAAAAACAATCATTATTTCAAAAATTAATCGCCAGACAAACGCTCACTACGATTGCAATTAATCCAACTATTTAGTTTTCGCACATTACATTCATGTCCTGTGCTAATATTGATTTCACTTGAAAAGATGGGCATCGATTTTTTTTTTTTTGAAAGACGGAAAATGGTGGTTCCTAAATTCCTTTGACCAGTACAATCATCGGAGGAACTGAACTGAACTGCGCATCGATCTCTTCCTTCAGCACATATTTCGGTTTAATTTCCTCAAAGTCTTTAGCCGTTCCCATGTTGGTGCGTTTTGGGGGAAAAAAAGTTGTGAAATTAATAGATTGAGGGGGAAAATAGACGTGTGTGTACACTGAACGCCCCCCCCCCCCCCTCGCGCACACGTGTGTGTGTGTGTGTGTGTGTGTGTGTGTGTGTGTGTGAAATCTGCCCCATTCATTGTGACAAGTCTCAGAGTCAGTGCCAATGGACAAAACTTCATTCTCTTCATGGCAGCTTACGTGCTATCATGTCTTCTCTATGTGATGTCTTGGCCTTGTGTCTCTATGCTGTTCTGTGCTTCGGTCTATCTGCCCCTTCCCCCACTCCCTCCCACCACTTCCCCCCAAGCCTTCTCTCTCTCTCTCTCTCTCTCTCTCTTTATATGTTGTCAGTGTATTATCTTGCATTACTTGCGTAAGTGCGACCGTCTGTGACAATGCTTACATCCTCTCGATTGGAGTGTGCGTGTGCGCGCGCGTGCGCGCGAGCGTACGTGTGTGTGTGTGTGTGCACGCGTACGTGTGTGTGTGCGCGCGTGCGTGCTTGTGCGAGCGGGCGCTGTCTCCTGTGTGTGCATGCTTGTGGTATGTGTGTGTGTATGTATCCGTGTGTTGAATTTTTTTTCTTAATGTTGATGGGCTTGAAATTTTATCCACTGCCTGTGTACTGTATAACAGGGTTGTGCAGATTATAAAAACATCCCCATCCCACTACCCCATAAAAAAGTATGTTTTATATCCCGATGATCTTTCCTCAAACAGTTGTGGTGTGTTTCAGTGTGTTCAGTGACATGATTGAAGTGTATTATCAATAAGTGGGACGAAGGGGTGAGGGGGGGGGGGGCGACTAATCATAACTAGATCGACCATTGATAAGAGTTGGAAATGGTTGTTGACTATCGTTGTTATCCTTGTAATGCTCGAATATTTCTGTCTGTTCTTTGCTCCCCCCCCCCCCCCCCCCCCCTCCCAAAATTGTGTGCCGATAAACTGGTTTTGGTCTGACATAAATCTGTTAATTAGCGCGCGCGCGCGCGCGCGCGCGCGCGCGTGCGTGCGTGTGTGTGTGTGTGTGTGTGTGTGCGCTTGCTTGCTCGCGACTGTATGCATGTGTGTGCGCTCACATTGCTCGATCAAGAAGTTTTTATATGTGCAAGCATGTGCTTGTGTGCGCGTACATATGTGTGGCGACGTGTGTAGCGGAATGTGTGCGTGAGTGTGTGTAGCGGGAGTGTGTGTGTGTGTGTGTGTTAGAGAGTGTACTCGAGTGTGTGTTAGAGAGTGTACTCGAGTGTGTGTGTGTGTGTGTGTGTGTGTGTGTGTGTGTGTGTGTGTGTTAGATAGTGTGCTCGAGTGTATGCGTTTGTGTGACCTGGGTGAAAGGTGAACATGTTGATGTCATGGGCAGATCTCTTGACGCATTTTTCTTCTCTGTTTTGGGTTATCTCGGCTTCGTTTTACTTTTTGTTGTTCCCCTTCGATTAAAAAAAATATTGAATTTTGCCTGGTTGTACGTTTAGTGTTTGCAGGCGAGTGTGCGTGAGGGTCAGCGCGCGCGCACGTTTGTCTGTGTTAGTGTGCATATGCGTGCATGTTTATGAGCTCTACTTATAAAGATTTATTTCAATTATTATGTGTGTGTGTGTGTGTGTGTGTGCGCTGCCACGGCCAGATGCGCCTCTGCGTGAATTAGGGGGAAAAGACATCAGCGTTCTAACAGTATTCTCTCCTAAACGAAGCGTTTCATTTTTTTTTTAAGGAAAATGTTTAATTTGTTGCGCACACTTTCAAGCACCATACTAGACCAGGCATTTTGTCAGCCAAAAGACTGGTGTAGGCTACAGAATGAAGCTGAATACAAATCAATAATGGTCACAACATCCTTAAGTAGATGAAATCAACTTTCGTAGTTTATAATCCAGAAATACTTTGCATGTCGTGGTTTAAAACGAGTTTAAGGCTGTTGTGAACTAGACAACAACAACAAAATTTTTGCCGATTTTATGTTCGTCCGAAAAAAAAAAAAGTGTGTGTGTGTGTGTGTGTGTGTGTGTGTGTGTGTGTGTGTGTGTTTAGTGCTTTTGTTTTAATCTGCATTCACGTTTATTCCTCAAAGAACATGACTGGTCGAGTATTCACTCACACACACACACACACACACACACACACACACACACACACACACACACACACGCGTGCGCGCGCGCGCGCGACCAGCTAATAGCATTGAATTAATAAGAAACAACTTCCATATAATTGACATTTCTACAATTACAAAGACCGTTCAACACTGATAAAAATCATACTTTTTTTTTTTTTTTTTTGCTACAATCAAGTCAGCCTACCTCAACAACGTAGACACTTCACACGGGCACCGATCAATCTTCACCAGAACCATATCTCTCAGAACAGGCCACCGTGAGCGTCCCTTCCGGAGGAAGAAGCACGCCTCCGCGTCACATCCCAAACTGTCATGGCGCCGTTTGGACAGGTGGCACTGTGTCTCCTCCAATGTTAGCCCAGCAGAATAAAGATAGTGCCAGAGACTGCCCTGCAACTGGGCTGATGAAATGCTTTCAGCACACTGCAGTCTCCATTCCTCTGCCATTACACTCCCAGACCCACAACCCTACTACTGCACTCCTTAAGAACAAAAAATACAGCTTGGTAAGAACGATTATGGTCTCAAGCCATCAGACTCCTTAAAAAAGATATGGCTTAATAATAAACGATTATGGTCTCGAGCCATCAGAGTCCTTTTAAAAAAAATATAACTTACTAAGAACGATCATGGTCTGAAGTCGTAAGACTCCTTTTTAAAAAAAAATGTAACTTACTAAGAACGATTATGATCTGAAGCCGCCAGATTCCTTTTTAAAAATATAACTTTAATAAGAAAGATTATGATCTAGAGCCGTCAGACTCCTTTTTACAATATTGCTTTAATAAGAACGATTATGATCTAAAGCCACCAAACTCCCTTTTAAAAATATAGCTTTAACAAGAACGATTATGATCTGAAGCCGTCAGACTCCTTTTAAAAACTATAGCTTTAATAACAACGATTATGGTCTCAAGCCATCAGACTCCTTAAAGATATAGTTTAATAACGATTATGGTCTCAAGCCGTGAGTCTAATGGTTTTCTTCTCGGCTGGATCGTTGACGACAGATCCATGAAATTCAAGTTCGGAGACACTTGTGTTGGAGGGTTCAGGGGGATGCGGAAGGGGAGGTTGATAACAGAAGAACTAGCGTAAAAATCTCGCTGGTCCCTTCAAATATTGGTGGAGAGACTTTACACTGGAGAACCAAGTCACAGAGTTTACAGTAAAACAAACTTTACCGGCAGCCTCGTGTTGCTCATTCAGTCAACTTCCACACGACGACGCACGCCACTCTTTGCCCAACTCCAGTCCTAAACGGAAAAAAAAAAAAAACAAAAACAGCGTTCTGATCGTCGCGGCGAGAGTTATATCAGTACACCAAAGATAATGCAGCGCTCGTCTACTTTTCCCGACACGCTCATCCCGCTTAGGACCGACGGCTCCGATAAGACAATAACAAACGGGTTTCTATCCGTGACCCACCAACTTCTTCAGTGTGGGTCTGCTCTGCACCAAAAAAAAAATGTACATATGTATCATGATACATACAGATAAATCACAAGAAAACCTATTCACTGTGGTGGGGTAACAAGCAGACACGCGGAAAGACGCAACTCTAGGTGTGGGTGCTGTACAACGGCGATGCCCTCTCTCAAGGGGAGAGCAGTCTTAAGATCACACAGAGAAACGCGTCATGACGATGCTGCTGCACGGTACAGTACAATGCATGTCTGGGACTGTGTTCTCCCTGGACAAGGGAAACGGTTGAAATAGTGTGAATGGACGTCCACACCCCCCCCCCCCCCCCCCCCCCCCCCAACAGGCAAATGGGAGGACCCTGTCTGCGTTATGTACATCTGTCTTTCTCTCTTGCCCAAGTTATGAAAACACAGGTTACAAATGAATAGTCTGACGACAGAGAAAGTGAGACAGACAGACAGAGAGATGCATAGACTTTGTTGTGGATAGCCTGCTAGGAACATCAAAATTCCAGCGGAGCCGGATGCTTCTCTTAGAACCATGCAGTCCATCTAGACGCGTGGGCGCCTTATAGCTTCCATCCTGAAGAGAACCATTGTTTCAGCCTAGCCTGGACACGGTTTCGCGCTGCAGGTAACGAGGCTACCAAGATCCGATAAAAACCGTCACGAACTGATGGGCTGGAAAGGTTAGTTTTCAACACATTTCTGTTTGATGTTCCCACAAGGCTATTCACGTGAGTAAAACGTAACGATAGAAGCCTATGTACGCACGCACGCACACACAAAAAAAATCGTATTTTGTGCAAGTTGTGCAGTGATTACGATCACTAAAATTGAAAGAACAAACAAAATAAAAGGATGAGAAAGAGAACGATTTGGGTCTGGGTGCCCGAAAACACCTCATGGAGTGGACTACTAGCAACATGCCCAGACCACCTCCCTTCACAAGAGTCCGGGTGAGTGTGGACATGTGCCCTTTATCACACGGCGGGGAGGTGATTTCGGGCGTGGAGTGATTCAGGTCGACTCCTTGGCGGACGGGAGAGCCTAACAACATCGGAGGTGCACACGGTGTCTAGTACGCCTACAGCGTCACTACAAGGTCATGAGAGGTGTCAGGCTGTCGCCCAACCGTCAGATTTAAACACAAATCCTGGCCTCACAACTGTTCTTAAAAGACGCCGCTAACTCAAGAGTGATTTCTTAAGTTCCGGACTTGTAAGCGAGGGGTTTGGGATCAATAGCATTTCTTCTAAAAAGAAAAGAAAGGGCCTTGCCTGTTGTTTTGTTCAAAACGTCAGCTATTTTTGTAACAACCTTGACAATAACATTGCCGTTTTGTGCATGCTCTCTCTCTCTCTCTCTCGCTCTCTCCCCCCCCCCCCCCCCCCCCCTCTCTACTGCACTTCTTTCTTTCATTCTTCAATCCCTCTACTCTTTCTTTCCTTTTTTCCCTCTTCATCTGTTTCTTTTTCCTACAGTTCCAGCCTGATCTGTGGAATCGGCTCTAGTCGGGCTGGTTGACGTTCATTGCTTTATTCACGTAGTACTTGTGTTTCCTGTTGTTGATAGGCTCTGTGCCATACTCTGCCTCCTCTATGGTCTGTGGCAGGGACCTGTTGTGGGTCTCTGGCAGCAGGAGGACTACCAGAGCCCCCAGCACAGTCATCGCCCCGAAAATCGTCATCGGCAGCTCCGTCGATGTCTTGGCCTGCAGACACAGACAGAAATAACCTTAAGGTAGAAAGAGGGGGGGGGGGGTTTTAAAGAAAACAAAATCAGAATGTTGATGCTGCTGCTGCTGCTGCTGCTGCTGATGATGATGATCCACAACGATGACGATGATCTTGATGATGATGATGAGGAGGAGGAGGAGGAGGAGGAGGATGCTACAATAATGACGTCAGTGTTGAGGTGATGATTTGGATGATCGTCATAAAAAAATGTTTACTTGTATTGATTTAGTTTGGTTAGGGTTTAATCCTTGTGGAAATTACACCTCTGGTTGATAATAACTGTAGTTTGGTATATGGCTGGATTTGATTGAGCAGAGGGACAGATAAAAGGCAAAAGTGAATACAATTCTTCGTCAGGTTGAAATAAATGTAGTTTGTTATATCGGAAGATATTCAAGAAAACATTACGTGTGTTTGCATGTGTGTGTGTGTGTGTGTGTGTGTGTGTGTGTGCGTGCGTGCGTGCGTGCGTGCGTGCGTGCGTGCGCGCGCGTGATAATGATGATCATGATCATGATGATGATGATGATGATGATGGTGGTGATGATGATGGTGGTTATCATAATGGTGGATGATGATGATGGTGGTTATCATAATGGTGGTGATGATGATGGTGGTTATCATAATGGTGGTGATGATGATGTTGTTGATCTATCGGACGATACTTACAGCATACACTATCTGAGGGGCGGCAATACTGCCGATGTTCTCGAAGAAGGAACAGAGACCAACGGCATGGTTTCTGGAACACCACACAAACCAGAGAATCAAGCCATTCCAAAGCTGCCCAGTTTACCCGACACTGTCACAAGCATCAGCATCGTAATCATGATCTCTGACTGCCACGGATTGTAAAAAAAACACATTCTGAGAAACATCATCCACTGACAAATCATGATTCATGTTTAGAGACGTCTGTGGTGTTATGTACTGTTCCATTGTGTAGTAATGTTCTGTGATAAAAAAAAAAACACAGTAACAGACGGAAGCTATACTGAAAAAAAAAAAAAACGAAAAGCGAATAAACAATATTATACAGAGCGCGATGTCACGCATATCTGAAACACCATACGAGACCACTATCGAGGTAGCTTCCCTGGCTACCTGTTAGATTACGTTATCAGAGCAAACTAGCCACCCTTGCCGTCCATTTCTTTGATGGTCCCGTTCCACCACACCTGCCCTCTACGCTTTGCGCTTATCCGTTATCACGTTCCCTCCTCTCTCCAGTCAGAAACTCCTGAAATTACCGAAGCAAGATTTTAAATCGTTTGGTGACTCACTGACTGCCACACTGAAAAGCCAGCCCAACTTATCTGTTTTTAAAGCACAGCCACGCATTTTGATCAGTGTTTTTTTTCCTGTAGTGTGTGTAGACAATAAGCTCTGTAGTAAGATAGTAGTTACATGTGAATGAATGAAGGTCTGTATAGGATATATGAAAGCGCGGTAAAGTAGTTTTCAACTAGAATTGCGTTATACAAATACTTTATCATTATCATTGTTGTTGTTATTATTATTGTTATCATTATCATTATTGTTATCATTGCCATCATCGTTATTATCATTATCAATACGTAACAGACAAGTGAATGTCGACGAATGTAGGACACGCTTAGACGCCACGCCCAACAGTCATGAAGAGATGCTCAACACAGTCGCCTGTGTCTTGAACCCTGTCAGGTATATGTCTCCCTTACAGGTACATATCAGAACAGGATCCCACCACCTCTTAACTTTAAGGAAGATCTCCGTGCACCACAGGAACAGGCCAGAATGAGATCCTGTGAAGCTCTACCTAATACCTGTAGGTATTAGATTTTCCACTACAGGTACAGGGCACAATAACATCCTGTGATATCCTACCCGATACTGGGAAGAAACTCCGTTTGCACCACAAGAATCCAGTGATGTCCTACCCGATACCTTTGGGGAGGGGGGGATCTCTGCGCCGCACAGCTTTAGAACAGGATCTTTTGATGTCCTACCTGATACTTGTGGGGAAGATCTCTGTGCCGTACATGTACAATGCGGAGTAGTATCCTGTCGTGACCTACCTAATACCTATGCGGAAGATCTCTCTGTGCCGTACAGATTACAAAGCAGAGTAGGATTTTGTGATGTCCTACCTGATGCCTGTGGGAAAGATCTCTGAGCCGTACAGGTATAAGGCGGCGTAGGATCCCGTGATGCCGAACTTGCCCACCATGACCAGGGCCGTCTTCAAGGGAACCGAGGTCGTCACCGCTGTCTGAAAACACAAGTTCAGTAATGTTGCTTATAACCCAGCCGACCGCAAGGCCCATAGCAGGGCTGTAAACACGCTCAGAAGGAGACAAAACACGTTTCGAAGAAGACAACGCGCACAGCAACGAATGACCTCCACACTGAATTGACTTGCATCTCCTAGCTAGTGGTGTAATGCAGGAGTCCTTGGTGTAAGGGCAACGGTATACAAAGTTCAGATTTCAGGCTTGTAAGTAAAGCTTTGATGCAGTGCAGTGGGGGGGGGGGGGGGGGGGGCATTGGGAGCCTTTAAAGCATCAACAGCACACAAAAGTACGTACGGAAAAGAGTGCCAGGCAAAATCGAAACATGATAAACGTAAATGGTCAAAATACAAGAGTCTGTGGTGAAAAACGACTAAACAGCAGTAGGAAACATTTTCATATTGATACAAATAAACTAAGCACGCTGAAGTAATTTGGATTTACACTGGTCGTTCCTGAGACCAACAACTTTAGGAAATTCGACATGGTGGATATACAGTCGCTGAGGAACTAAACGTTTAGTCTTGTTCGTTATCGCAAAAAGTGCTCTGGAACAAATATTGGAACTGAAAAGTGTTTGAATCATGAAAAATGGTCTTGTTGCACGGATAACAGACTCTTTCAGATCCGACCAAATCCAAAAGAGTTCCTCTCATCTACCTCTGGTGGTCGCAAAGAAGAAACCGTTTTATGCTGGCTGCACACCAGCCATTCGTATTTACTCATTCATACCTTTTAAAGAGTGAAGAAGCTCCGTGTTGTATTCCATGTCATGTACCACTCACAATGAAACATATATTCTTTTAGAGCGTTCGGACTTGCATGATGTGAGACACAAACATTTTACAGCAGATTCCATGAAAACCTTGTTCAGAGATGTTCCACCTGATGCAATTTTTAAATTCTTGACAGAGATTAACATTTTTCATCGGATCTGAGATTTTATAGTGGAAAACTTTTTTACAAAATTTCGGGTGGGTTTTCAGAAAATGTATTTTAAAGAGTTGTGTGAATGAATGACTTGCGAGTTGACTTCAACGCGGCGACAGCCCTTTGCGGTCGGCTGGGCTATAAGCAACATTAGCTTACCTTCCCTCTGGCACAGAGTGACCACTGTCCAACAATCAGCATTTTACAGCTTGGGTTCGCTTTACGTTCCAGCAACATAGCAACAGTCAGGACGTGATTCTTTGTTTACTGTCGAAAACTGAATGTGAGTGCCTTCATGATGGGATTAAAAAACAGATGTGTGCGCAAAAAATTCACTGGTGGTGAACCTTGTCATTCTGGTCAAGAAATGAGACAGACAGACACAGACTCAGAGAGAGAGACGGAGACTTAGAGACAGAGATACAGATAAAGAGATAGACAGACAGGCAGGCAGGTCCGGTAGATTCAGAGACAGAGACAAAGCTGACAGAGACAGACAGAGACTGAGAGAGACAGAGAAGAGACAAAGAAACAGACAGACAGACATACAGATCCAACAGACTCTAAGACAGAGACAGACAGACAGAGATTGTTTGCGTGGTCGATTACAGTAAAGGGCTATGCAAGGGACATGCAAAAAAATTTGAAAAGTATACAGACCTATCATGGAAAGAAAAACACGACACATCAGAGACAAAGATACAACAATTCATATAACGATAGACACTGACATCCCACCGGCAGACAAAATCCACGGCTTAATGTAACGACCCTCCTGCTCGTTTTCTCTCACCCAGTTCTACTTCAGACAAGACAGACAGACAGCCAAAGCCTTGTTGTTTGACCATTTCACAATGCAGTCGCCAGATTAGAACTAGCATGTTATTCACTTGTAACAAGAGAAACCAAAAAGCTTTTTACGTAAAGGGCTATGCAAGGGATTGTCGCCATGCAAAAAAAATTTGAAAAGTATACAGACCTATCATGGAAAGAAAAACAACGCATATTACTACACATCTCTGTGTACAAAGATACAACAATTCATATAACGATAGTGTAACCACTGAAATCCCACCGGCAGACAAAAGCCCAGCCACGGCTTAATGTAACGACCCTCCTGCTCGTTTTCTCTCACCCAGTTCGTTTTGTTACTTCATTTCTTTGTCTCTTTTCCTTGATTCAAGAAACACGTTTGTACCACAGATTTTTACATACTACAGCCAAAGCCTTGTTGTCTGTTCCTTACTGTGCTGACCATTTCACAATGCAGTCGCCAGATTAGAACTAGCATGTTATTCACTTTGTAACAAGAGAAACAACCCAAAAAAGCCAAAAGCTGTATACGTTTTGTGTTATCAATAAAAGAAAAATCTTAAAAATAGAATGCCAACAGCCCAGATGATTATCATGAGAGTGGCACTGACAGTATACAAATTTACATCTTTATCTTTCAAATAAAGATTGACGAAATGGGCAGAATAGGAGGGGAAAAAATCATCGAACAATCTAGGCAAGAATGCCGCATCATAAGCCATATTGTAACTCGTTTTACATCATTTCAATCACGTTCAATGAAAACAGAAACTTGTACATTACTTTTGTGGACTTTAGAAAGGCCTTTGGCTCCGTTAATTGAAACATGTGGTACTTTCCGCAAAAATGGAGAGGATGGCGACGTAAAAAGAAAAAAAACCTTAAGCCAAAAGACTTGGAGAGCAACGAAAGGTGAACTGGCCACAAAAGACAACTGAACAGCAGGTGATGGAAACTTACGTGCTCACAAAACGAACGGAAGGTTTTAGATTTAACATGTTCCAGGTGTGCAAACACAAACAGGGGTAGATGGACTAGTATATGCATTAAACGAAACAACATACTCGTCGCACAGAATACAACATGAGTAGGTAGATGTACTGCAAGCATCAAAAGAAACACCATTCGACGCATGAAAGGAATTCAGGGTCCAAACAGAAACGAGGTACATTCATTTGGTATACAAGTACGCAAAAGAGATACACGTACCGTGTGTAAAGTACATAAAGAGGTGCAAAGACTATAGACAGCTACCTAGCCAGCTGGCTAGGCAGACAGAGGAAAGTGATTGACAAGTGACCGGGGGATCAAAACACACAAAGGAAGAGACACGCACACAAAGAGAAAGACTGAAAAAAAATACAAAGAAAGAGAGGGTGTCACCGCGCGTACGCGCGGGTGTGTGCGTGTGCGTGTGTGTTAGTGTTAGTGTTAGAGAGAGAGAGAAGAGAGAGAGAGAGTGTGTGTGTGTGTGTGTGTGTGTGTGTGTGCGTGTGTGTGCGTGTGCGTGTGCGTGTGTGTGTGTGCGTGCGTGCGTGCGTGCGTGTGTGTGTGTGTGTGTGTGTGTGTTAAGGGAGACAGACAGGCAGGCAGACAGAGGCAGAGATAACTGACAGAGAGAGCCTGAAATAAAGTGAAACGTGGACGTGCAGACAGACAGGCAGACAAATACGGAGACTGTGAAAAAAAAAAAACGAACATGAAGAGGGGCAAGAAATTCAGAAGGATGTATGCAGCGAGACAGAGAGAGAGAGGGCGGGGGGAGAGAGAAGGGGGGGGGGAGAGAGAGCGAAACAGAGACAGATATAGAGAGACAGAGAGGCTTGGAGGTGGTCTAAAGGACAGGGCGCTGGGCATCACGACGTGAAGAAGCTGCAGCCAGTGACTCACCTGACACATCAGGTATGAAGATGACGGAGATGTTGCCAGCCGCGCATATCAGCAAGAACACCAGTATGGGCCACCGACGTCCAATCCTAAAAAAAAAAATGAAATAATGAAAGGCATTCAACAAGGTAGGAAGAAAGAAAAAAAATGAAAGAAAGAAAGAAAGAGAGCTAACGAACGAATGAATGAATGGATGGATGGAGAGAGAGAGAGAGAGAGAGAGAGAGAGAGAGAGAGAGAGAGAGAGAGAGATGAATGAATAGAGAGAGAGAGAGATGAATGAATGAATGAATGAATGAATGAAAAGAAGCAAAGAAAGAAATATCCAACGCACCGCTTTTGTTTATCACGCTCCGTTGACAGCAAGCGACGGCTAACACATTCTGTCATTTTTAGAAGCAATGTACAGCATCAAAAAAACAAAAACCGCCATTGAAGATCTGGATTCACTTCTGCACTTTTTGTTTCGCTTATCTCCCTTGAATCCAAGGAATCTAGTTTACCCCCAGCTCACCCTAACTGCCTTCACGGTAATAAGACAAACGACTCTTGCTTTGTATCTCTAGCAGATCGTTCTCGTCTGGATCTGATGAATGTCCCGTGGTAGGCGAGGCAAACTCTCTCGCTGTACTCTTTTGGCTGACCTGTCTTTAGTGTAAAACGGATATTCAACCCATCCAACTTAACCATAGGATATCAACCGTCTCGAGCTTTAATGGGACGAAAAGCCAAGGGAAGCAACTGCTGCTCCTTAATCAGCAGCTTACATAGAAATTTTCCTCCCTTGCTCCAAGAAGAGAAGGAGTTGTTGTGCGAGCACCGAAGCGTATCTGGATTCTATCATCATCATCAGTCGATATGAGTGTGTGTGTGTGTGTGTGTGTGTCTCGTGTGTAAGTCTGTGTGTGAGTGTGCTCTATTGAGATGCGTGTATTTGTGTATATGTATGTAAGTGCTACTTTTGTGTGTGTGTATGTGTATGTGTATGTGTGTACGCACGCGCGCATGTGTGTGTGTGTGTGTGTGTGTGTGCGCGCGTGTGTGTTAATTATGTGTGTTCCCTTTTTCATATGAACACGCTGACAATAAATTGGTTTCAGTCATCTCCCTACTCATCTACTCCTACTCTCTCTCTCTCTCTCTCTCTCTCTCTCTCTCTCTCTCTCTCTGTCCCCCCTCTGTCCCCCCCCAGTGTACTATTTGTTTGCAGGAAAGGACGAGGGAAATGTTTTTGTTCTGTTACCTCTCCCACCTTGTCAAAAGACCTCTTTGGTAATGACAATAAAATATCAAAGTGTCAAAGTGTCTCTCTCTCTCCCCGTCCCATTTCATATTATGTACACTTAGATTCTATCCCTACCCCTATTTCACTCTCTCTCTCTCTCTCTCTCTCTCTCTCTCTCTCTCTCTTATAGGAGTCTACCTCTGCCCCTCCATTTTTTTCTCTCTCGCTCTTTCATCAGTCTGTTTTTGAACTCTTCGTCAAAACCAGGATCAGAGCTATTATCAATAATTCTCCCCTTACTGGCAGTCATTCCCTCCCTCTACTGGCTGTGATTCGGTGTGATTAAATCACATCTGGAGAAAGAAAGAAAACCTTGAAATCTGGCGAATGGAATCTGCTGTTTCTTAGTCTACGGTCTTTTCACAACATTTTCAGGTCATGTGCAGTCAGAGGTGGATCAATCAGGAAGATGAGGTTGTGAAACAAAACACGTTACAGCAGACTCCATGAAAACCTTGTTCATAGATGTCCCGCCCGATGTGATCTTTGAATTTCTGACAGAGCTCAACGTTTTCCATCTGATCTAAGACTTTACTGAAGAAAGTTTGTTAACAAAATCTCCTGTGTGTGTTTAAGAGGGTGCATTTTTAAGGGGTTAAGTGATGAGGGGGGGGGGGTTGTTTGTTTTTTAATGATTTGTGAGTTGACTTGACGCCCTTTGCGGTCGGCTGGGTCATAAGCAACATTACCATTAGCAGGAAGATGAGGTAAGACGGTGTGGGGAGAAGCGGGTATCACGGAGTTCCCGCCACAAACCCTGCCCCCTTCCTCAAAATACCCCCAAGCCCTGACAGCGGAAAAAGGGGGGGGGGGGGGGATCACAGTGGCGCGGATGAACTAATTTAGAAATTTTCCAGTTGTTTGCTCGTTCGTTCTGCATGGCTGGTAGTCTACGGCGGCATACTGACATGATCAGCTTGTAGGAACCGGTTTCTATTTTTCACATAGACAAAAGTTGCCTAACTTCATTTAAACAGTAAGAATACCTGTTCTCTCGAGAAATCGCATTTACTGCCAATCTATTGAAATATCACCGATTCATCACCGTCATTGTATTCCTGAAGGATAATCGCTTTTCCTGGGATATGCAGTGACGATAACTGATTTTCTTATTACATCTGTATCCTGGATGGTTAATAACCGTTTTATTTCCAGAAAACGGGGGAAAAACACTTATTGTGGGCTTACACGGTGATCCCATAGTAGTCTGTGTCACTTCTCAAATACTGCACAGTAGGTCACCTCACAAACAGACCAACTGGAGGTGTGTTTCTTTTTTTTAACTGCAGACGGCATCCACCTAGAACTGAATGTGCTAAAGCTCTAGTGGAATGTCTGGGGCAAAGTCAAAAACAACAATGTTTAGGTACGCAATAACTAGAACAATGACAATTAAATCATGTAAAAGGTATGTGCAGATTGTGGCAAAGACTGACACATGACGTGCAAATCCATGAACAAAGAAACGACCGACATATGATGTATGCATCTGTAACGACTGGAACAATGACAGATCAGTCATGTACTGATATACGTGAAGACTGGAATAAAAACCGATGAATCATGTCTTCAACAAATGCAGTCAGTTAGCCGTACCAGTGCCTTCCCTTGGATACGTAAAATTTTCATCATGTCCCAAATTGACTGTCGCGTCTGTCATTCCTCTCTCTAAGTGTCTTCTGCGGCCAAAAGACTGCAGCTATACACTTAAGAACAAATTGGCGACAAGTCATTACTGGCAGCTAGACTTCAGCCAGCAAAATCAAAAGGGAACAACTCAGAAGGCAGTTTTTAATAACCACAAGAAAGCAAACGAGGCTTTTTTTTTAACGCCACAGCCAAAGATTACATCCAGAATTATCTACAGAAGAGCCCTTTCAATGATTAAGTCCAGATATGTCGTAAATAAAAGCCTTGGTATCTGCATTCAATGCGTTTTCTTTTTTTTTTCTAAAAAAAAAATTGCCAACTTGAGACATAAGTTTACTTTTGCCAAGTTATGAAAGAAAGGGTTTTATCTTTGCCAACTCATGATAGAATTTTCACCTTTTACCTTTGTCAAGCTATGACAGATTTTTATTTTTGCCATATTGTGACAGAAGGGTTTTGTCTTTACCTAATCATATCTTTAAGGGTTTCATCTTTGGCGGGTCATGACAAAAGCGTTTTACCTTATCAAGTTCTGACAAAAAGGTTTTCATATTTGCCAGGTCATGACAGAAGGTTTTTAATCCTTGCCAAGTCGAGACGAAAAGGTTTCATTTTTGTCAGCTCATTACAACGGTACCAAATCAAGACAAAAGGGTTTTATCTTTCCAGAGCTGTGATTGAAGGGAGTTCATCTTCATCAAGGCATGACAAATGGGTTTTACCTTAACCAAGTCACGGCCGAAGGATTTTATCCCTACAAAGTCACGACAGAACGGTTTTTATCTTTGCCACGTCATGACAAAAGGTTTTATCTTTGCCAAGTCATGACAAAAGGTTTATCTTTACCAAGTCACGACAAAAGGTTTTATCCTCACGGGGTTTTTACAGACCGGTCAAATCTTTGCCAAATCTTGAAGACTTTCATCTTGGCCAAGCTACACGGAATGGTAATTACTTTTGCCAAATCATCACAGAAACGTTTTTTTTCTTTTGTTTATTTCATGGCTAAGTCGTGACAGACCGGTTTTATTTTTGCCAAGTCGTGACAGACGGGTTTCATCTTTTCTTAGTCACGACAAAATATTTTCAACTTTTCAAAGTTATCACGGATGGGTTTTATCCTTGCCAAACCTTGAGGCAAGGGTTTTATCTTTGCCAACTCAAGACAGAGCTTCATCTTTACCAAATCACAAAAAAATGATTCTTTTCTTACCAAATCATTATAAAAGTTGGTGTTTTTGGGGGGGGGGGGGGGGGGGGCATCTTTCAGAAGCTATGAAAAAAAGTTTTTTTTTTCTTCATCACATCACACCAGAAAGGTCATTGTCAAATCACGACACAGAAATCACCATGTCACGACTGAAGGGTTACTGATTTCGCCTAGTCAGAGAGAAAGGTTTTACTTTTACCAAGTCATGAGAGAAGAGATTTATTTCTGTCTAGTCATGACAAAAAGGATTTATTTGTGCCAAGTCACTATAGAAGGATTTCATTTTTTTCACCAAACAAATCATGACATAAGGGTTCTATCATTACTAACTCATGGCCGAAGGATTTTATCTTTGCCATGTAATGATAGAAGGGTGACCGTAAGGGTTCTATCATTATTAACTCATGGCCGAAGGGTTTTATCTTTGCCATGTAATGATAGAAGGGTGACGTAAGGGTTTTATCATTACTAACTCATGGCCGAAGGATTTTATCTTTGCCATGTAATGATAGAAGGGTGACATAAGGGTTTTATCATTACTAACTCATGGCCGAAGGGTTTTATCTTTGCCATGTAATGATAGAAGGGTTTCATTTTTTCCTAGTGATGACAGAAGGGTTTTTTAAGTCATGACAGAAGAGTTTCATCGTTATCAAGTCGAGACAGAAAGGTTCTGTTTGCTAAGTCACGATATAAGAGTTTTATCTTTATCAAGTCCAGACAGAAAATAATACAAGGAATTAACTTAACCAAGTTAAAACAGAAGAGTTTTATCTTTGCCAGGTTTATATCAGAATGTTGATATGTTATGACATACAAGTCTTTCTTTCAAATCCAAGTGATCAGTTGTCCAATATTTACAAAAAAGATACACACTATAAACGTATCAGTCAAGTTATTTTACGGACGTCTGCATGCATGCGCGCACACACACGCACACGCATGCACGCACGCACACACACGCGCGCGCGCGCACACACACACACACACACACACGCGCGCGCGCGCGCGCGCGCACACACACACACACACACACACACACACAAACCTTCGATTGCAGATGATGCTGACGATGTAGGCGGGAATCTCCACCACCCCACTGATGAAGGTGTTGAGGTATTTGTTGCCATTGAGGAGAGAGGGGTGTAGAAGGCAATGCCGAAATAGGCCACGCTGTTCACCATGCTGGACGGCAAAGCACATGGTAGTGTCAGAATAGAACTGTTAGCCGTCTGGCAGAATCATAACCACAGACAAGAGTCCCACCGTGTGTCAGCTTGTCAGTATATAATCAGTCCATCTGATTACGCTTGACATTCACAAAATCTGATGCCCATTTTGTTTCTATATGTGGTGCGTACTTCAAAATAAAACACGTGAAGACTAACACATAGTTTCAATAAAGGTCAAGACTGATATAAAGTTTAATTTTTAACGACTGATGTGTGATACCAGTAAAGCCTGAAAAGAGTAGTACAGAGTCTGAATGAAACATCAAATGACTGATACATGCTTCTAACAAAACTTACAAGGTCTGATGCCATAGCTTGAGCAAAATATACGAGGACGAATTGATTCTACAAATAAACTATAAAAGAACTAATACATACCTCAATGCGACTCAGAAGACAGATACCTACCTCTGAACAAAACATAGGAGATACGTTCTTCAAATAAAGCATGAAAGAACTTATGTTTGGTTTAAAATAACACGTCAAATGACTGATATATACAGTTTAAATAAAACAATCAACCTAACGTACAAAAAAAACCCTAAAAAGACCTGGTCCATAGTCCGAAAGAAATTTTGAACTGATACCAACAATAAACTGGAACATGAAAAGACTAAAACACAGCTTCATATAAAACATTACTGGGTTGATACTTACTACAAATAGAACATGAACAGTGAATATCGACGAAGTCGCGGAGTTTTGAACAAATCCAGAACAGTGTACGACACCGGCGGCTGGGCAGCTCCGGAAGTGGACTGTTTGTCGTCTGCTTTGTTGTCTGCCTTGTCGTCTGCTTTGTTGTCTGTCTTGTCGTCTGCTTTGTTGTCTGCCTTGTCGCCTTCGGCCTTGTCGTGTTCTTCAACTTTTCCTGGAGTTACCGTTGAGAAAAAACTCAGTGTCTTGTCCAAATCTTGTATGGCAGGCAACCTACACAAATACAAAAAAAAAATCTGATTGAACGCTAACTATCATCAGATTTCTGAAATACGCTAACTTTCTCCCCCACATTTCTGAAATTTGCAACAAATTCTGTCAGTTTCAAAATCTTTCAATTACGAAAATTTTGTGTCATGGTCTGTGCCCAACAGTTTTTCTAAAATCATAATTTTGTCCGGAAATTTATCATTATCTAGATATGATACTTAAAACACTGAGCCATTTATTTGATCTGCATTAACTGAAAGTTCACGGGTGAATGATACAGTTAATAGCACTTACGAAACAGTATCTGTCGGAGGTGGGATAGCAATTTCCTCCGATCATGAACGTTATGACAGTTCCGACCGCAGTGCGTGTCAATTCATCATCAACCTATTAGTCGCAATGAATCTGAACCAGAAGCATGCCCCATGTAACACTTCCATAACGGGGGTCGCAGTGTCGTAGTCTGGTATACCTGTCGACTGGCCCACTGGATGTTAAGGGGTAATTTTGAGACACCTTACCTGCAGTATTTAAAGGCTGGAATGAACTGTTCGCTGGAGATCTGCTGAAGCTTTGGATGGAGTATCAAACGTCTGATCGGAACGTTGGCAGTTCCAGTCACATTCTGGTATTTGTTGTTGTTGGGGTATTTTTGTTTTTTTTTTTTTTTTTTTCATTTCAGTCGTATGCTTTCATGTTGACATGGTTCCATATCAACTGTATTATTTTCAGTCTACATGTCTGTCTTGTTCTTGATTTAGCATGCATTACATCCGTTGTGAATTTCAGCCACAAAGACACCAGTCTCTAACGCTAACGTCATGACACAGAACGGGCGAGTCGATGAGAATTTTTGTCGTCAGCATTTTCAGACGGAAACTAGGTAACAATCAGAAAGGAAGATGTTCTGGATTCGAACCCCACTGGCGGACGCTCTACATGAAAACCACAACTGACGCGGGTCATTTGAAGGTGCTGTCGTTTTGTTGTTGTCGGTGTAGTATTAAACAGCCCCGTCACCACCACCAGCCATCTCCACCCCCTATCCTCACTCTCCTGAAGCAGTTATCCCTGTCTACCATGGCACCATTGGTAAGGGTGGACATCAACACTAAACGCAGGTCTCACTGTCAGCTCCACCCACGCGTTTCTACGACCATCTGTGTTGTAAGAAGTAAATGAGAACACCGCTGAAACAGGAACTTGAACTGATCATTACGCGATCAAAAAATAGTCATCATATAAACATGAAATGACAGAGATTTACTGTCCCGACGTGGTCGCAATACTGCATCGCAGTCGGGACCGTGGATGAATTAGAATTATTAGCCCTTGATCTTTCAGTTTCAGTTTCAGCAAGGAGATGTCGCTGTGCGTGGGCTAATCCATATACGCTACATCACACCGGATAAGTTTCGAGACCACACTGAGCATGATTTATAGCTGACGGATAAATGAACGAATGACCGAGGTGAGAAAATCGAAGAAGAGGATCTCATGGCTACGACTTAGCTGATGTCCCGGATCATTTATGGCCTTTACAGTTGGACAACTAGATACATTCTACGCACCCAGGCCTGAATCAACGATAAAAAAAATCACCTCCTTTGTCGACATCAGCGACAAATCAGCCACAAAAAACACCACAAACACAACAAACAGCATACATGCATCTACATCATAACAACAGCAACCGCAACCAGAATGCGACTGTTATTGCAACAATACCGTTTACATCAAAGCAACACCACACAATACAGTTCTCGCAGACATTCTTCTCGCAGACATTGTGACAGACCATTCTTCATCCACGCCAGTATAATCAAAATTTAACACCAACACTAACCAACACTATCATACATAATCCCATCATCTTCTACACCACCACCAACAAACCATAGTTGCAACAAGAACACAACAACACAACAGCAACAGTAACGAAAAACACTAACAGCAACAACAAGAACACAAACGGCAACAGCAGCAACACCACTACAGCGAGGACGGCCACAACCGCACCTGTTGACACGGAGGATGGTGATGATGATCTTCTTCGCCCGTCCGATCTTCCCCTTGATCAACAGCCACGTCAGGGACTCGGGCACAAGCCTGCAAGACGGACATCAATGTGTTCATAAACAACATAGTCACACAGAGACAGACAGACAGACAGACGAATGTCTTAGACTTTTGCCCTTTTCCTTAACCCTCATAACCACGCCGATGAAGGAAGAGAGAGGAGAAGGGGAGGGGTGAAGGGTGGTTATTCGAGCCGATAAATGCTTGTTTTTCACACACACACACACACACACACACACACACACACACTTACTTGCGCTGTTACATGTGCGTCTTGAACACGTACACACTGTGTGGGTCAGCGAGAAAGTGTGAAGGTATGGCAATGAAGGTGTGGCGTGTGATGCCACTTAGCAGGGCGAAGGCAGGAAATGAAAAGGGGAAGGTCGGGTCCCCAGAAGAGAAAGATGGGCATGGACCAGGTACTGTAGCAGCCATGGTCACTGGGGGCAGGATATGGAGTCCTGAGGGTGATGACACCGAGAGGCAACAGGCACACAGAGAGAGAGAGAGAGAGAGAGAGAGAGAGAGAGAGAGAGAGAGAGAGAGAGAGAGAGAGAGAGAGAGAGAGACAGACAGACAGACAGACAGACAGACAGACAGACAGAGACAGCGAGACAGACAGACAGACAGACGGATGGACGGACAAAGACCGACCGACCGACAGACAGAGAGGTTGAGAGACAGACAGGCACACAGACTGATAGAGACCGACCGGCAGACAGACAGGGACAGACACAGAGACACCAAGAGAGAGTGGGAAGACTAAAGAGGTGCAGAGAGAGAGAGAGAGAGAGAGAGAGAGAGAGAGAGAGAGAGAGTAGAGAGAGAGAGAGAGAGACAGGAACAGAGAGACAGCAGCAAAAAGAGACAGA
This sequence comes from Conus betulinus, assembly GCA_016801955.1. Lineage (NCBI taxonomy): Eukaryota > Metazoa > Mollusca > Gastropoda > Neogastropoda > Conidae > Conus > Conus betulinus. Next base: position 394,125 of record JADBJO010000410.1, read on the forward strand.
GAGAGACCGAGAGAGAGAGAGGTGGACAGACGGACTGGAATATGTTTTTTTCTTCTTTTTTTTTCTTTTGAAACAAAAATCCTTGCCTTTCCTCTCGCTGACTGCTCATTACATCTTTTTTTAGGCATGTTCTTCACATTCCTGCCCAAGTTTGGACAACTGCTTTTATAGAGTGCTCCATTTCTGATGCCAGCCAAGACTCAGTACTCTCTCTCTCTCTCTCTCTCTCTGTGTGAGTGAGTGTGTGTGTGTGTGTGTGTGTGTGTGTGTGTGTGTGTGTGTGTGTGTGTGTGTGTGTGTGTGTGTGAGTGAGTGCGTTTGTATGAGAAAAGAGAGAGAGAGTGTGTGTGTATGTGTGTGTGTGTGTGTGTGTGTGTGTGTGTGTGTCTGTGTCTGTGTGTGTGTGTGTGTGTGTGTGTGTGTGTGCCCTTTAAGGTATGCAGGGGATGACATCCTCACGCGACACCTGTATCATGTGTTTTATATTCCTGCGTCATTCAACCAAACTGAGCACGGTTGCACGCTCTTTCAAAAAAAAAAAAAATTCAGCTCCATCTACCATTCCGACACTCTCGGAATATTAGCTTCCGTATTTCTCTCCTATCACTGCAAAGGATCACACAAATACATACATACATACATACATACCATTACATTACATACATACATTACATACATACATTACATACATTACATACATACACAGAATAAGTAAACACATACATACATACATACATACATACATTCATACATACATACATACATTAAATAATAGCTAGCTACATACATAAAAGTACTTACTAACTAACTGATTAACTGACTATGATTGATTGGTTACTTGACTGCCCGATTGATTGGTTGGTTGACGGTTGACTGACTGATTGATTGATTGATCGATCGATTCATTGATTAATCGATTGAACAGGGCGAAAGAGAGCAGACGATGGAAGCCCCGATCAAAGCATACCAGTAGTAGGAGATGGTCAGCAGCTGAGGCAAGGACACGGCCAGCTCCAGGTGGCGCCAGTTGGGGAGGAGATAGGCCAGCAAAGACAGGGACATCACGCCACCTGCCCAGAAGAACTGCAGACTCAGGGCCGGCCACTCCCGCGTGTTCTTGTCAAAGTCTCCACGAGCAGCACGTAAGCGCACAAGGCGATGGTCTGTGACACACACACACACACACAGATTTCCATGACGACGGATCGGAAAGAAACAAACGTCGAGAAGAGCACTCGGAAGGGAGCAAACTCCCGTCCAGTACGAACGAGCCTTTTATCCGCCTTTTGAGTCTGTTCACAAGTGATCATCAAATCATGTCTTATATGGAAGTAACTGATGGTACGGGTCTTTAGAGACTATTCCCTCGTGTACTGTTTTAAAACAGAACATACACAAAATGCTAAATGTCAGCATGTATATTATTGGAAAGTGTTCATATATCATGGAGCACGCACGCACGCACGCACACCAGCCGTACCATGTTGCAGATGCCAATGAAGAACTGCAGCACGAGGTAGGGCACGGCGGAGCTGCTGAGCGGCAGGCAGGCCCCGACCACAGCCTGGAGCCACAGGCAGGCCAGCATCACCGTTTTCCTGCCCCACCGGTCCGACAGCGGGGTGAGGAAGAGAGTTCCACAGGTGGCGCCCACCATGTACATGGTGATCGCCAGCTCCGCCAGGTAGTTGTCGTCGCACACCAGGTCCCACTGAAACGTGCAGCTGACAATGTTGCCTGGCTGTTCTCAAAGCTCGCACAGATAAAAAAAAAAAAAAGTAGGTAGGAGATATCCGGGGTGCGGGGTGGGTGGAAGGGATGGGGGTGGGGTGGGTGGAGGGGGTTTAAGGACAGCCGTTAAGATTCCACAGCACTGTATCGCATGTTAATGTAAGTACAGTGACGTCTCAGAATGAAAAGTCCCCACCTGTTGTCCTGTTATAATCATCATTAAAGAAAATAACAAAAATAGAAAAAGACAGTTTTTGTGTACCTTACACTATTCGCAAGTGTGATATCACAAAACTGTATCATATCATCATCATCGTCGTCGTCTTTATCATGATCGCTGTCGGCGGCGTCGCCGTCGTCATCATTGTCGTCGTCATCGTCGTCACCATTTCCTTCGTCATCATCATGATCATCATTATTGAGATGCAAGTACATGGAGGTATTGCCAAAACTCTCATCGTTGTATCTTCAGCTGTGCTTAACTGTCGATGCATAGTCGTGATTTTCAATGCACAAGACTTAACGTCGTCATTGTCGCCACATTCATCAAATCCCGCCCCTTCGACTCCTGAACAGCGGCCCAGGCCTGCTAATTATCCAGAGAATCTTATACATAACGACGATTAAATCCTTCTGCCACTTTTGGAAAGTGGACGAAGGTGACAAAATCACCAACCACTGGCACGAGCATCAAAGAGAAATACTCAGTTCGATTTCAAATGTAAAATCCTCAATTCGTTTTTAAATGTCAAAAAAAAATGAACCTTTTTCAATAATAGAAGACATCAACAGGTAAAAGTGTGCAGTGGTTTGGGTGAAAATTATTTTCCTGACGTTTGAATTACTGCTTGCGTCCTTATCGACATGTAATTCTGCCTCAACCCTCAAGGGGGGTCCTTTGGTTCTGACACCCTTTCCCACACAATCCTTCGGATGAGACTAGAAACCGAGGTGGGTTCCGTGTGTGAACGCATGAAGAACACCTTGCACACACATGAAATCCCATCACCAGCTTTCGGAACAGAAGGCTAGTTTGGCCGTTGGTATAGATGACACGCACACATACAGCATGCACCGAAAGACTGAACGCTGACAAAAAGCTGAGTGTCCCATATTCGACTGAAAAACAAAGGGAAATGACTGATTTTTAAGCGCCAGCAGGCAGCTCTTCAGTTGGCTTTATCCAGGTAAGGTAAGGTATTGTTGCTTATGGCCTAGCCGACCGCAAAGGGCATATCAGGGCTGTCATCACGTTAAAATCAACTCACAAGTCATTCATTCACACAATTCTTTAAAATACATCTTCTAAAAACCACCCGAAATTTTGTTTAAAATCTTTCCACTGTAAAACCTCAGATCCGATGAAAACGTTGATCTCTTTCAAGAACTCAAAGATCGCGTCAGGCGGGACATCTCTGAACAAGGTTTTCACGGAATCTGCTGTAAAATGTTTGAAAACCAGGTAGGCAGCCCGTTATGTAAAGAGTTTGGATTGTAAAAGCGCTTTGAGCTTGCAGTCTCTAACCGACCATAGGCGCTGTAACAGCACTCATAATCATCATCATTTTTTCAATCATCATCATCATCATAACCACCATCATTATTTTTTATGATTATTTTTGTTATCATCATCATCGATTCATTATCGTTATTACTACTATTATTTTTGTTAGTATTATCATTGATAATATTATTATCAGTGTTATTATCATCATTCTTTCTTGTTGTTATCATCATTATTGTTATTATTATTACTATCATTATTAGTGTTATTGTTATCTATTTATTTCATTATCGTTATTATTATAAGTTTTTTTTAATCCAAGAGCTGAGGAAAAAAACGTTTGGTTTTTTTCATCATCATCATCATCATCATCATCATCATCATCATTCTTCTTCTTCGCCATCGCTGGTAACTGGCGCGGTGGTCATTCTGTCAGTATCGCGCTCCCCATGCACACGTCCCACGCAGACAACGGTGACCTACTCACATCCCCAACGATGGAGGTCTCGCCCTCCTGGTCCCAGACGTAGGTCCAGCCGTGCTGACAGCCGACGGTGTCGTTGCTGTGTGGGGTGGTGTCGTTGCCGGGCACACGGTACTGACACACTGGACCCAGCTGGTCTGTAGGGGAGCAGACCACACTGTGTTGTTACATGGTTACTCGTCGTCAGCGTGCGACTGTATTAGTACACTGAGCACTGTGTCTGTGTGTAGAACCGACAGACTATAATTATCCTAACCTGACCACTGTCTTCTATCTGTGACTATCAGTGCCTAAAGCTCTGAGACTTTGGCAGACTAGACGAACTACTCTTACATGTCCATTGTCCTGTGTCTGTCAGCGTACAAAGCTCTGAGACTATGGTAGACTAGACAGTCTGTATCCTCACCAGGCCATTGTCCTGTCTGTGACTGTCAGTACATAAAGCTCTGAGACTATGACAAGACTAGACCTGGCCTATATATATATATATATATATATATATATATATATATATATATATATATGTATATGTATGTATGTATGTGTGTGTGTGTGTGTGTGTGTGTGTGTGTGTGTGTGTGTGTGTGTGTGTGTGTGTGTGTGAAAGAGAGAAAGAGAGAGAGAGAGAGAGAGAGAGACAACAGAAAGAGATGGGGATGACAGAGGGGGCGGAGAGAGACCATGTGCCTGTCTTCAACGGCCGTGGAGTTAATGTAAAACTAATTTCAAACGCCTACTTTTTTCATATGTTGTATACTAAACGTAGTAATAGATTTTGTATGAAATCCGGCGTGTGTGTGCAGTATAGACAGACAGATAGATTTAATACACAGATGAGTGTGTGTATGCGGGTGTGTGTGTGTGCGCGCGTACGCGCGCGCATAGCGTTTGTGTGTGTGCGTGTGCGTGCGTGCGTCCATGCGCGCGAGCATGCGTGCGTGCGTGTGTGTGTATGTGTGAATTAAACCCTACACAAAGAAGTTCACCCTTCCTCCTCACCTCCCCATAATCATCCGTCTCCTGAGGCAGGGACTCGTTCAGCGAGTGGTTGGCGGGCGGCGTGCAGTAATGCTGGGGCGTCCAGCCCGCGAACATGGACACGAAGACGTGCCACGCCCCTCGCATGTTGACCAAGCCCATGGCGATGTACATCCACACCTGGAACCGCCCGTACCCACCCAGGTGGTCCAGCACCTTGTCCACTTCGCTTCCAGACGCCATGGTCCTGGAATGCCACAGGGGTTAGTCTCAGGCCAAGCAATGTTCTGCGAAACACGCTGTTTTGGTTGGGGTTTTTTTTTCATTCGAGCAGTTTGTTGGTGGTTTTAACGAACGATGCTTTGTGGGCGTTTAAAGTGCTGTTTCTTCGACCGTCAACAAAAGTCAGAGCTTTGGAATTGTCGGATCATTGCAGACTGGAGTGTTGGTTGTGTCACTCCACAACAGTACATGGTACTTCTTCATCAATGCAAACACAGACTCCCCGACACACACACACACACACACACACACACACACACACACACACACACACACACAGAGAGAGAGAGAGAGAGGCAGACAGACAGAGACCGAGACACGAAGAGAGGCATGCAGACAGACAGACAGACTGACACCGACACAGGGACTAGACAGAGAGAGACAGAGACAACAGATCGAGAGAGAGAAAGCTGGAAAAAGAGAGACAGACAGAGAGACAGAGAGAGACACAACAAAGTGTGGCAACAGGGCGAGAGAACGAGTAAGACAGACAGACAGACTCAGACTGAGAGTGAGAGCAAAAGCAGCGACGCAGACCATGTGAAGCAGCCCACTCAAGATCTGACAAGTGCACTGGGATAGACAGATAGCTCAGGTGTCTGCCGAAGCTCGTCATAAGCCTCTCCTCTGAACTCTGTCCCTATCCATTCACTCACTTATTTACTTCCTTGTATAGTGCTGTCATCCCTGCGCACTGCTGCTATCTTGGCTGACGTATACGTTCAGCCATTTGCATCCGCCATAGGAAAGCCAAGGCCAGAACGAATCTGTCTAATTCTCTTCACAATGTCAGTCTTAAAACGATGCCGATATTTGGCTAGTGTTTTCACTTGTCAACGAAAAAAAAAAAAAAAAAAAAGAAAAAGAAAACGAGCGAGGCTGCAGGATATGCACAGCAGTTCTCTAGGTGGTGGCGCCTTTCTCCGATGAGCTCTGCAGTCATGACACAATGTCTGGTACACCCATGGGGGGCGCCTCCATCGTGGCTCTGTGTCGCGTCCGGTGGTCACATAATGACATCTACCGGGAGCAGTGATGTCAAAGAGCAGTTATGTCCCTTAACATCTTGATGGCATGCCCTGTGCACATCTGCACGCTATGCGAAGAACACTGCGCAGGCTTCCAACGGCGGTGCGCGATTGCTCCCTGCCGGTTGGTTTGGCAGTTGAGGACAGTACTGTAGGACTCACTGACAGCTTCGGGTGTGTCTTCTTTCCCGACTAGTGCACTAGGCTCAGGCTCAGGTATCTCGTTTATATGCGCCTCTTGTGAACTCTGTTGTCTATTTCTTTCTTTATATATTTCCTCGTTTGCAGCTCTCACCCTTGTGCACTGCAGCCATCTTGGCTGACGCGTGCGTTCAGCCACATGCATCTGCCATTGGGAAGGCAAGGCCGGAATGAATCTCATTTTCAGGACATCTTCACAATGTCGGTCATGAAACGAAGCCGGTTATTGGTCGGTGATGGCTCTCGCTCTTCCTCCTGGTTAAAATGTTAGGCCACTTCCTCTTGTGATATTCAATTCTGCGAGGTATTCTATTGGTGTGGTGGCCCTGACTTTGCATTTTGGGGGGATCCTTTATGTTTGTTGTTGTTTTGTCGATGTCTCATTTGTTTTTCCTAGACCACTGACGCCTGATCTGGTCTGTTGCAATCCGCTTTATCATTAATGACTTGCATGCCAGTGTGTCCACTCGCTCGTTTCCCTCGACCTTTGCATGTCCAGTGCAGTACACCCTTATGAGCTCTTCCACCTGGAAGCCACATATTGCTTTATGCTGATCTGTATTTCGTATTCCATTAACCACGCGTTGGAAGTTGAACGAGTCCATCAATATCATGGCTTGTTGAGTTTCAAGGATGTTTAGAGATGTAAGTCAGCAAAGATATTATGTCCCCGATTCTACTTCTTTTCAGACTGGAAGTCGTGCAGTTGTACACGCTGGGTTGTCCAGCCTTTTGGCTTCACTATGTATCCCCTGGCTTACCTCCCCTTGATGACTGAACTGTCAGTGTATATTACGATGTCTTCTATTTTCGTTTTTTTTTTTTTTTTTTTTTTTTTTTTGGGGGGGGGGGGGGGGGGGGGGGGGGGGGGGGGGGGGGGGGGGGGGGGGGGGGGGGGGGGGGGGGGGGCTGTTGCTTGTTCGTTGCTTTTTTTCTCCTCCGTCTGCATCTGAAATCCTGCATTTTGTTATGCTCTGGGCATTCAGGACAATGTGCACCAAACTCGGTGCAAAAGCACTTTTGTGGTTAATATCTTCGAGGTAGTCGCGGTATTTTTCCCATTCGTTCAATGTTTGAGTTTCTCAAAAGCTAAAACAAGATGGAAAGCATATAAAAGTACTCCCAGTTTATCTGAAAAACGCGCGTGACATATTCCATAAAGAAGAAAAACCGTTTGGGGCCATTATAGCCGTTAGACGGCTATTCTGGTAAACATCGACCATCATCCGTGACCCATAATGAACATACCTACAAATCTTCAGAAAGATCGGCTAAGAACTTTCTGAGATATCCCATAATGAAGAAAAACCGTTATGTGCCGTTCTAGCCGTTGGTAACAGCTATAACGGTAAAATAAAACATTGGGCATCATCTGTGACCCATAATGAACATACCTACAAATTTTCACAAAGATCGTCCACGTACTTTCCGAGATATTCCATAAAGAAGAAAACCGATAGCCGTTAGTAACGGCTATAACGGAAAATAAAACATCGGACATTATCCGTGACCCCTAATGAAGATACCTACCTTCAGAAAGATCGGCCACGTATGAGACGGTAAAGTGAAACGTTATGGGCCGTTGGCCCTTAGAAACGGATATAACGGTAAAGTGAAACACTGGGCATCATCTGTGAATAAACGTAATGACGAATTTTCAGAGAGATAGGCCAAGTACTTTCTATGATATTCCATAAAGAAGAAAAACCGTTATGGTCCGTTACAGCCGTTAATAACGGCTATAACGGTAAAACAAAACAACGGGCATCATTCATGACCCATAATGAAATACCAACAAATGTTCAGAAAGATCGGCCCAACAGTTTTGTCTGGAGCGGGTGGAACACATTTTGACCACGGACGGACACACACACACACACACACACACACACACACACACACACACACCAGAGAGAGAGAGAGAGAGAGACAGAGAGACAGAGACAGAGAGAGAGAGAGAGAGAGAGAGAGAGAGAGCATTTCTTCGTTCCCACTGTAAAGTATTGTCTGTTCTATAAGAACAGGGAGTACAACAGCTGAGGTCTTATTTGCCCAGGTTAAGAAAAAGCCTGTATGAACTATTACCGTCTCTCTCTGTACCCCCTTCTATTCTTTCTTTCTTTGCCTCTCTCCGTGTGTGTCCCCTACCCTACACCTCTGCCTCTCCCTGTCTTGTCTTCTCACTTCCCCACCTTGTCTCCCCTCTCTTCTGTCCATGTCTATCTGACACACCCTCTGTCCACTACATCTCTCCCTTTCTTATGTCCGTCTCTCCCGATGTGTCTCTTTTCCACTTTCGTTCCATACCCTGCCTTCCTAGTCTCTTCTTCCTTACCTAACCCCCCACTTCTTCCCTCCCCTCATGCCCTCCCTTCACTTCCCCCCCCCCCCCCCCACCACTCCCAACTCTCCTCATGTCTCTCCTCTCTTTAGTCTCTGTGCCGAGTATGTTGCTCTCCATCCGGTGCGTGTGTCTGTTCTCTCTGTTTCTCTGTTCCCCTTTAACGTTACATCAAAATCATACCATGAAAATAAGAATATAGATTTCTGGATTCTGGATTCGACATTAGAAAAGTATTCAGACTCGGAATCAAAAACTTACTTGGAGAATATTTCGACAGTGTCACCCCGTCTTCTTCAGCTCACTGTTGCTGTTGTGGCAGCGAGGCCTGGTGGGGTGACTGTTGTGTGGGGTGAATAGTTGTCAGGATCTGATTGTACATTGAGGGGGGGGGGGGGAAATTCAAAACCTTGATCTCTGTTCAGGTTGGGGCGTCTAGACTAGTCAAGGCTGTGCCAATACCTACATTGGCGAGACAGCAAGACCGCTCACCACCCGTCTACAGGAACACCAAAACCGATCTACTTCTGCCATACATGAACACCTACAAGCCACAGGCCACAGTTTCAGCTCCCAAGAAACCAAGATCTTATCTACAAAGTCCTTCCTCACACAAAAGAAAAGCTGAAGCCATCGAAATCAAGAATAGACGCCCAGCCTACACAAGAGATCAAGGCTTTGAACTTCCCCCCATCTACAATCAGATCCTGACAACTATTCACCTCACACAACAGTCGCCCCACCAGGTCTCGCTGCCACAACAGCAACAGTGAGCTGAAGAAGACAGGGCGACCCTGTCGAAATATTCTCAAATTAAGTTTTTGATTCTGTGTCTAAATACTTTTTTCTAACATACTATGAAAGAAAATGACTAATGATCCCTTTCAATGTTGCTGTTGTAAAAAAAAAAAAAACTACAGATCGTGAAAAGAATGAGCTTACACAGAATGTATAAAACGAATAAGGCTAATCACCATCTAAATAATAAGATCATACCAAAGTCTTACTGAGAAAGAAATTGTTACTTTTACTTTCTCCCAACAATTCTCTATTGTCAAATATAATCCTGACGTCGATTTTTTTTTTTTCCGAAACAAAATCTTTGAATATGCAATAATTCTGATTCATTCCCGGTGTTGATGTTATGTGTCTGTCTGTCTTTCTCTTACATCTAACAGGGACTAGCCAAGAACTGAAGCAACAATTCCAATTTCAGCGCGACAGTACAAAAAAATACAGCACACTCCAAATCTAACTGTTATTACTCATGTTTGTAATCCTGCATCCACTAAGCAAGTGATGCAGTCGCAAAATCTGACTGACCAGCCCATTTGTTGTTTTTATCCTAAGGGAAAAAAAAAATGCATGAATCTAACTTATCTCTCTGAGTTAGGCATGATCCTTCATCGCAGTATCGATCTTTGAGTAAAAAAAAAACAACAATAAAACAAAAAATGATGTCCATGCCACGGATCAGAATGTTAAGCTACGAACAGCAGTTCCTTCTATTCAGAATTCACTGCGATGTGAAACCTGCTGTACTCATTGAGCAGATGAATATCATGAATGAAACAGTAGGACTTAAAGAGCACCCACAGCAGCGTCTGCAGCAGTAGTAGTGGAAACACCTGAAGCAGTGGCAGAAACAGCAGCACAGCAGCAGCATTAACAACAGTAGTTGTAGCAATAGCAGTAGTTGTAGCAATAGCAGTAGTTGTAGCGATAGCAGTAGTTGTAGCAATAGCAGTAGTTGTAGCAATAGCAGTAGTTGTAGCAATAGCAGCGCAGTAACAGCAGCAGCAGCATTAATAGCAGTAGTTGTAGCGACAGCAGCAGCGGTATAAGCAGCACCAGCAGCCGTAACAGCAGCAGCATCATTAATAGCAGTAGTTGTAGCGACAGCAGCAGCGGTATAAGCAGCACCAGCAGCCGTAACAGCAGCAGCAGCACTAGCAGTAACAGCATGTATGTAGGTAGGTAGGTACATACTGAAGGTACCACTGCGGCAAAAACCGATTCAGACAGAAACAAAAAAAAAGGTGGCCAACCTTCAGATTCAGGGCAAGTCTGAATGCCTAGTCGTTCTTTCAACGCTGTAGTCGCCCTATTAGACCTGTTGTCGCTTTGTTCTTCAAACCGTCAATGACCCTCGTCCAGACAGTGTACCTTCACAGCCGATCTGGTGGCATACAGGGAGCCGTTTTCTCTCTCTCTCTCTCTCTCTCTCTCTCTCTCTCTCTCTCTCTCTCTCTCACACACACACACACACACACACACACACACACACACACACATCGTAGGGGAATTAGTTGTTACACACAGACATAGACACACACACACCATGGAAGAGTTAGTTGATCACTAAACACACACACACACACACACACACACACACACACACACACACACACTATGGGGGAGTTACACGCGCGCGCGCGCGCACCCACCCACCCACACACACACACGGATGAGTTAAGTAATCGTAACACACACACACACACACACACACACACACGCACGCACGCACGCACGCACGCACGCACGCACACGCGCGCGCACGCGCGCACACACACACACACACACACACACACACACAACAAGGGGTTAATCGTTACACACACACGCGCGCGCGCGCATGTGCACACATATCCACCCCTCCACACACACACACACACACACACACACACACACACCAGTCCCTCTCACTAACGGCGGCTCTTTTGTTCGTTTGTGTTTGACTGACCTGAGTTACGAAAACCTACAATGAAGATTATGTGCTATATCACGCTCTCGTGTCAAGTTCTGGTCTTTACGCACGAATCCTTGATAACAAATGATGATAATGCAATGGCGTTCCTCTTACGACCTTTTCATTTTTCAATCTTAGCGTGCCTATCAATCAACTGATCTAACTTTTGATTTATTTGGCTGTTTGCCGAATTCTTTCACTGCTAATTGCCAGTCCGGGTAAAAATACTTCAAAGTTGTATTTTCGGTTCTCCCATTGTTACTACATCAGAATTTTGTGCGTGTGTGTACGTGCGTGCGTGCGTGCGTCTGTGTGTGTGTGTGTGTGTGTGTGTGTGTGTGTGTGTGTGTGTGTGTGTGTGTGTGTGTGTGCGTACATCAATGAGAAGTACAGGCGGAAAGTGTATTTTTCCTCCTGATTGTTCTTTCTGCTGAGGACAAGGGCCGATTTTGATTTGGTGTCAATATTATCTTGGCCCTAAAATCAAAAAGCGCGCACGCGTGCGTGTTTTGTGTGTGTGTGTGTGTGTGTGTGTGTGTGTGTGTGTGTGTGTGTGTGTGTGTGTGTGTGTGTAAGTGTGTGTGTGTCTGTCTGTCTGCTTTGTGTGTGTGACGTTTTGTCCGTGCGTGCGCGCGCGCTAGTATGTGTGTGTATGTGTGTGTGAGCGCGCGCGCGCGCGCGGGTGTGTGTGTGTGTGTGTGTGTGTGTGTGTGTGTGTGTGTGTGTGTGTGTGTGTGTGTGTGTGTGTGTGTTCAGTTCAGTGGTTTATTTAACGTCTGTTCACCATTGATGATATTAGACGAGTGTGTGTGTGTGTGTGTGTGTGTGTGTGTGTGTGTGTGTGTGTGTGTGTGTGTGTGTGTATGTGTGTGTGTTGCGTGCAGCGCACGCATGCTAGCATGCGTATGTTTGCGTGTGCGAGCGCGCGTGCGTCAGTGTGTGCGTGTGTATGTGTGCGTGTGCGTGTGCGTGTGTGTGTGTGTGTGCTCGCTTGGTGTATGTTATGTGTGTCCTTGCGAAGGTTTACCGGATAGAGCTCAGTTACAATTTCACGCATACTCTGAAATGATGCTTGTTCACGTATGTGTATATCTGTGCGCGCGCATTTGTGTTTATGTATGCGTGTGTGGGTGTGCTCGCGCGTGCGCAAGCGTGTGTGTTTGCGTGTGCGTGAGCGCGCGAGCGTGTCTCTGTGTGTGTAAGTGTGTATGTGTGTATCTGTGTCGGTTTGTGTGTGCGTGAGTGCGTGTTTGCACGTCTTTGTATGTTCCTGTACGTGCCTCTCTGTGTGCCTGTGTGTGTATACGTATGCGTGAGCGCGCGCGAGTGTATGAGCGCATTCACGTGCGTTTGTCTGTGTCATTTGTGTGTAAGTGCGAGTGAGTGTGTGTGTGTGTGAGTGTGAGTGTGTGTGTGTGTGTGTGTGTGTGTGTGTGTGTGTGTGTGCGCGCGCGCCCCGCTAGGAAACGAGGAAACACCCACGACAAGTAACCAATGTGCGACAAATCCGAACAAGGAGGTAAACAGAGAATTACACATACACACAGACATCGCCTACCTGTAACTTCTTCGTCGAACTGAATTCTTAATACTTTCAAAACGCTGGCCGCTCAGGTAGATAGCCAGTACAGCTCGGTCGACATTGAAACCCGCTCTGCAACACACACACACACACACACACACACACACACAAACAGGCCCCTGTAGTAGTCGAACATACGGTCACACACAAAGTCGAGGACAATGTAAAAATGTGCTGATAAGATACGTATGTTTCTGTCTGCTTCCCTCGCTTGTGTACCGACTATATTCATGAGACGGTTGAATGACCCACGTAACGCGCACAACTTACGACCAGGCCGGATGTGACTGTCAGACACCTTTCGCAGCGATTTATAAAACAGCACCAAAACTCGTGACCCACTTTGACAAAACACACACACACACAAAACAAACGTGCCAACCCTACCACTAATGTCTGTGGCACACAAGCGCTGTTGACCAAGCGAGCAGCGGATTGTGTCGTTTCGAACTAGACTGTCGACACGTGCCATTCAGAGAGGATCGAGATTTTGCCGCTCATGTTTTTCATCCGTGCTTCGCGTGTTAGTAATGCTAGTGTACAACCACACAGTAATGCATGTGACATCGTCTTTTTTCAGCCACAGGCACGTTCTTTTAGAGCTGATTTCCCCCCTGCGGCTTGTCTTACCTTATGCTATATTCTTTCACATTTCTTGCGTTTTCTCACTTCATTTTTTTTTTTTTTTCTCTTTTCTCGCTCTGTCTTATCTGTTCAATTTGTGTTGTTGTTTCCTTTTATCGCCATCACCACCTGTTGTTACTTTTCTTATATTTTTCTACTTTTCCTTTATTTTTTTTTTTCTTGTCTTCATTTTTCCGCCCGGTTTCTTTTCTTCTTAATGTTCCCTACCTTCTTTTTTGTTTATTTTTTCCTCCACCTTTTTTTCTTCCTTACTTTTTCTTTCTTTTTTTTTGTTTTTGTTTTTGTTTTACTTTTTCCAACATCTTGCTTTTGTCATTCTCTACTTTTTTCCCGACTGTTCGTACTTTTTGATTTTTCTTTTTTATACCTTTGCTTTTTTTCTCTTTTTTTTTTTTTTTTACTTTTCTTACTTTTTAGTATTTTTTTCCCCCCTTTTTAAAAACTTTTCTTCGATCTACATTGACCATTTTTTCCTTTTTTTTTTCTTTTTTTTAACTCTTTTTCCAACCGTTCTCTCTCGCAGTCGCTATCCCCCCCCCCCCCCCCCCCCCCCGCCCCCCGGTTTTTCTTACTTTTCTTTTTCTTTCCTCTACCTTTGCTTAATTTCCTACCTTTTCTTGCATTTTTCCTGGTTTTTTTTTTTTTTTTTTTTACTTTTTCCTCTTTCTTTTTTTTTCCTACCCCTTCATACCTTTCGCTACTTTTCGAAAATAAAAAGGTTTCTCTTCTTTCCTAACTCCCCCCCCCCCCCCCCCCCCCCCCCCCATTATTTTTTTCTTTTAATCACAATCTCATCTTGCTCTCTTTCTTACTTTTCTGGTTGTTGGTTTTTTTTTTTCTCTTCTTTTCTAACGTTTTCTAATTTTTTTTCCCTTACCTTTACCAAACTTTCTTAATTTCTCCTGCCTGTTTTTTTTTTTCCTAACCCTTTTTACTTGTTCTACCCGATCGTAATCTTTTCTCATGGTTTCCCACTTTTCCTTCCGTTTTACCACTTCACTATTTCATGCTTTTTCTCACTTTACTTGATTCTTACCCCCCCCCCCCCCCCCCCCCCCCCCCCCCCCCCGACTTTTCCCTATCTCCTGCTGCGACTTTTCATACCTTTGTCTACTTTTCGTTACCCCCACCCTCCCTACCTGTCCCTACATTCTCCCTCTTTCCTGGTGTGTTCCTCCTAAAAAAAAAAATTAAAATAAATAAATAATAATAAAAAAAATCACACTCCAGAATTTGTCCGCTTAACTGAGCAGAAACGAGAACCCAATCTGGCTAACCGTACATTGTCGCATACAGACTGGAGTTAGACGAGTGGTGCAAGCTGACGACATGGATTTCGTCAGCCAGTTGACGCAACCACTGCACAGATCAGTAACACTTACAAGATCACATGAGTCGATACACAGATCGACAAACAGGCAGTCGACACACAGATAACAAACAGATGGATCTCCAAGGAGTCGCTGTTTGAGTGTGAAAAACCACATGCCGTAATCAAAACCATACGCCACAGTTAAGAAAATGAGCCAAAACGCTGTTTATAACCCACAAAAATGCTTTTGTTTGTTTTGTTTTTTTTTTTTTCCCCGTTTCTTTGCTTTTTTTTTTAAGGGGGAGGGGGCAAAGCATGGTCTGAAATTAAAACCAGAATTAAAGCAGACATGAGCCTTCACAGACCGACGGTCTAGTTTTTACAGCAGTCTCGATGCTGAGGCCACAACCCACTGTCTCCGTCAATACATGAAGTAACCCTAGTCTAATATACGCGCGCGCGCGCGCGCATGTGAGTGTGTGTGTGTATGTGTGTGTGTGTCTGTCTGTCTTTCTGTCTGTGCGCGCATGCGTGTGTGCGTGCCTGCGTGTGTGTATGTGCGTTTGTGTGTGATATTCATCTAATTTTGTAAACTTCCTCGCGACTGAGACAGGGAGCTTGCAGTGCTATCTGCACAAGTCGAATGGCTTACAGATTTAATGCCAAACATGAAACAGCTTGCAGAGTTTTGCCACTCGGGTCGACTTAGCTCTAAACAGTAGTCTGTGTTTTCAATTTGGCTGGCGGTTCACTGCAGCTTGGAAACACTCCAGTAAAATTGTACAAACATTGCGACGGACATTGGCGGCTGGGGGCAAAGAGGGTGGGGGGAGTAGGGGTATTGGAGGGACGTTGGCGAAGGGAAGAGCTGTGAGGAGGGGGGGGAGGGGGGGATGTAAAGAGGAGATAGGGCTTCCCAAAAGTTAAATTGTAGAAAGATCGAATCTAGTGACAGCCAGTCCAGCACGCTATCCATTTGGTTTTCTGCATGTACATTTTTTAACCTCTTTTGTGTTGCATTTGAAAAAAAAAAAAAGAAAAAACCCTGCATAATATAGCGTTTCTTGTGCAGCTCATAAATCAATGTATACAAGACATACAACTGTGCTTCTTCATATGTTCACACACACGGGCAGACGGTGGGTGGGTGGGCGGTGGTGCCTACTTTCACTCTGTTCGATCCAACGCCGCAGTTTTACGAAAATGTACTCCTCTCTCTCTCTCTCTCTCTCTCTCTCTCTCTCTCTCTCTCTCTCTCTCTCTCTCTCTCTCCATTAGCGTTTTCCTATTTAATAAAAAGAAAACATTCAACATTATACAATCAATGTTTTTTTTCTTTAACATTTGACCCAGATGTTTGCCTAAATATCGGATTTAAAATGTCGAGGATCGGGCAGCACAAACCTTATTGTAGGGTGGGGGGGGGGGGGGGGGGGGGGGGGGGAGGATCTGGTTGCCTATCAGTGGGAGCTGAGGGGGGTGACCTATTTGTACCACATCGCACCGTTGGGAGGTGGGGGGAGGTGGGGGATAAGAATACCATCGGAAAGGATAGAGCTAGTTTTGGTGTGCTTTTGGGAGGGGGGGGGGGGGGGGGGGGGAAGGGATAACTAAGGTTGTCCATAATCAGAAAGGATTGGACTTTTTAACCTCTCACCGTTCAAGACAAAATTTATCCAGTGCATTTCGAAGATGAAGAGGATTTTTAATGGAAAAATGCTGGATTAGAAACTTATTTGTTTAAAGCTTCGACTTTGGTGGTAGTGATGGCAGTATGTGTGTCCGTGCGTGCGTGCGCGCGCGCGCGCGCGCCCGTGCGTGCGCGTGTTTGTGTGCGACCGTGTGACTGTGTGTGTGTGGGGGGGGGGGGGGCCTTTTTTTGGGGGGAAGGGGGGGGTTTCTTCATCGATGTGTTTCTCATGTATACATATCTGTCGTGCTACTTGATGCGCTGATTTTTTTTTCTTTTGTCAACTTCCCTGCGTTTTTTTTTTTTTTTTTTTTTTTTTTTTTTTTTTTTTTGAATGTCATGGTTCACATGTTGTTGGGGTCTTGGCAGTTGGTATAGGCTGCTCGAGGTTTGCTGAGTTCTGCTTACAAGCTGAAGAAACGAAGGCTTGCGAGTTTCGACTCTGGGAGATTTGCGTGAGGTGGGAGGGGGTGGGGGAGGGGCGGGGTAAATGGGGTATAACGAGCAACTTGCATAATATTGGCCTCACCTGCTTTTCAGCTGCGTGTACGTAGATCCTTTCTACCCCCTCCCCCCTCCCCCCCCTTATCCCACCCCTCGCTCCCTCCACCTTGTCCCCGCGCGCTAACGAACTTAACCTCTCTCTCTCTCGCTCGCTCTCTCTCTCTCTCTCTCTCTCTCACACACACACACACACACACACACACACACACACACACACACACGAGTGCATTCAGTCGAGAGGGCACACACACACACACGCGCGCTAATTCTTGTACGTTGTAGTACATTTCCATATGTTCCCCCAGCCCCCCCACCCCCCACCCCCACCCCCACTCTCTCTCTTCCCCGTCATTACTATTTTTCATTTCTATTTTAATTTTTTAAAATTTTTTTCATTCCTCTTCTATTTTCATTTGATATTCCATTATCATTGCATGACCGCTTTGTTCGCTTCTTTGCTTTCTTACCCGTTTTCATTGCACTGCATCTTGTGGTCACTACTCAGGGTGAGGGCTGGATGGAAAAAGGCGCGTCAGTCCTTATCTATTATCCTCGTAAATAGAGAATCTTGTCTTGTCTTGTCTTGTCTTGTCTTCTCTCTCTCTCTCTCTCTCTCTCTCTCTCTCTCTCTCTCTCTCTCTCACACACACACACACACACACACACACACACACACACACACACACACACGCACACACGAGTGCATTCAGTCGGAAAGACACACACACACACACACACACACACACACACACACACACACACAGAGGATGAGAGAGAGGACATGAAACACACACACGCGCGCGCGCGCGCGCTCGCGCTGACACTCAGTTACCACGCGCTCGCGCGCACGCACGCGCACGCACACACACACACACACACACACACACACACACACACACGCGCGCGCGCGCGCACGCGCGCTCGCTCAGAGAGAGAGAGGCGCCTGTACTCTTAGACCAGGCGTACACACATCAATGTCACGGTGGTCCGGCCACCAAACAATACACACCATCGCGTCATGTGTGTTGAATTCAGACTGCCATGTGTACGTATCACGAATAATTATCTGTTTGCCCCGCGAAGTTGACTTGAAACTGAATTACAAATTGGTGTGCTGGCGTTTTCGACACAGGCGAGTGATTCGAAAACAGAGGCTGTACCGTTTGTTTTGGGTGTTTGGAGGGAATTGTACACACGGATATGTTTACGACAAAAAGTGTCACCGTGAA
>JADBJO010000410.1:424884-527384 GCA_016801955.1 Conus betulinus
CTCTACGGTCCATTGTTGCTCAGCGGTTAACATTACAGGCAGCGGGCTGAGACCTCGCAGGTTCAGATCCTATCAGAGGCATTCATTTGTGGGGAGTTGTCTTCTTGGGCAGTCTTCCATGAAGAATGGAGGGTGTTATGAGGTCACATGGGAAGACTGAAACTGCTAAGAGGAATGCCCCACTCTTGCTTCCTGACCAACACCAATGACTGTATGTCTCAGGCCTTGTTGATGCTGGGATACATTATAAAAAGAAATCTTTAAACTCCAACCTGAAAGGGGCTCCATGGCATCATCTTCATCATCCTCATTAGTCATTGGGAATTATCTCCATCATCATCATTAGTCATTGGGAATTATCTCCATCATCCTCATTAGTCACTGGGGGGAAAAGTCTGAAATCATGTGGCCCTTCATCGACCTGCTTGTGTGAGATCTCCGTTCCTTGTTTTCATCACCAAATTCACCACCCTTCATGAGTGCATGTCAACACAGAAGTCTGTTCATAGACTAAGGTTTAAGGTTTACTCTCATTACAGCTGACTGACCACAAATGGGCATTTCAGGGCTGTCACAGCTCAGGACAAACACGTCATGCACAAAACAAACTATCTGCCTGTTATATGCATTAAATCCATAATGTTGAAGGCAGTCTAGGGACATCCTCAGGCCTCACATGAGGTCATGCTGGGGGTAGTGCCCTCAATTTACTGATAAACATGGTGGGCACCTCTGGTAGAGGATATTCACTTACTGAGGTTATACATTCAAGCAACTGTTGTCAGTGCACTGCTGTGCTCTGAATATATCAGATCTGATCTGAACCGGCAGCTCTGAACACCACCATAGTGACTAGGCACCAATGCAGGGGACTCCTCTGGCAGGTTGTCTCACACTGATGGTTGCCAGTGGGACTGTGACTGGATGAACGCAGGTGTGTCTGCATTAAAGGGTGGCCAGAATAGGTGGCACCGACGTTAATAATTATGGGGATTTCACTCTGACATTCAATAATGCAAATTATGGTAACACAAACAATTTTCTTTAGATTGAATTTCACTTATTACAAAATACCCCAACCTCCTGATATTTCTGTGACAAGATTCAATACTTACTCTTGCTGGCACTTAAGATTTGGCTCATGCATGGTCACACAAATTGAGTGGATTTCTTTGTTCTACTTCACATTGTAATATGAAGAGAGAGAGAGACAGAGAGAGAGAAGAAGAGTGAGAGAGAATCCAAGAGAGAGAGATACAGAGAAATACACACACATATATATATATGAATATGATTGTCATATAAGAAAAAACCCTGACCAGACAAAGCTCACACACACACACATGTTCACACACACACACAAAACTTAAAACACAAAGCAAATGTCATTCCGCCAAACAATTTTAACATGTCACAGATAATGGACCTATCAAAAAGGAAGGAACCACCAGCTTTTTTTCACACACCTAAAGCAGGAATTCAAAGGAACCAAAAAAAAAACTCAACACAACTTGCATATGTATGCACTTAGTTCAGATCAGAGTTACAAGTGCCGTTTGTGTGACATATCTGAATGCAGTGTTGTGGTGAGTAAGAGGTACAAAATGTTGTGCTGTCATTTACAGACTTGCTCAAAAAACTGTGGGGTTTTTTCCCCTTAACTTCAGAACTTACTAAAAAGCCACACAGTCTACATGTCTCTGTTTCTGGCATGGCACAACCTTGTCCCTAGTCCCTCCTCTATCTCCTCCCCTTTTCCCCACCTCTGTCATATCATTACTGGCCCTAGCTCTACCTTGTGTCCACTCCTTCTTTCTCATACTCTCCCCTTCCCTCTGCCCTCCCCCCCCCCCCCCCCCCCCCCCCTCCCCCTCCCCCCCCCCCCCCCCCCCCCCCCCCCCCCTCCCCCCCCCCCCCCCATCCACACACACACAACACACGATCCCACACAACCAACACAGCAGAATGTGCACACACACGCACATGCTCCCCCTCCCCTCTCCTCTCCTCCACCCCACCCCTTCCCTTTTCCCCTCTCTCTCCTCCACCACCACTGGCACCAGCATGACCTCATTTCAACTCCCTCATCCCCCCCTGCCCCCTCCTCTCTCCTCCTACTTGGCCCCGTCCCTTTCCACATCTCTCTCCACTACTACTACAACTACTACAACACTACTAGGTCCCTAATTCCCTTTCCACCTCTCTCTCTCCACTACTACTACAAATATGCACTACTAGGTCCCTGATTCCCTTTCCACCTCTCTCTCCACTACTACTAGAACTATGCACTACTAGTCCCCTGATTCCCTTTCCACCTCTCTCTCCACTACTACTAGAACTATGCACTACTAGGTCCCTGATTCCCTTTCCACCTCTCTCTCCACTACTACTAGAACTATGCACTACTAGGTCCCTGATTCCCTTTCCACCTCTCTCTCCACTACTACTAGAACTATGCACTACTAGGTCCCTGATTCCCTTTCCACCTCTCTCTCCACTACTACTAGAACTATGCACTACTAGGTCCCTGATTCCCTTTCCACCTCTCTCTCCACTACTACTAGAACTATGCACTACTAGGTCCCTGATTCCCTTTCCACCTCTCTCTCCACTACTACTAGAACTATGCACTACTAGGTCCCTGATTCCCTTTCCACCTCTCTCTCCACTACTACTAGAACTATGCACTACTAGGTCCCTGATTCCCTTTCCACCTCTCTCTCCACTACTACTAGAACTATGCACTACTAGGTCCCTAATTCCCTTTCCACCTCTCTCTCCACTACTACTAGAACTATGACTACTAGGTCCCTGATTCCCTTTCCACCTCTCTCTCCACTACTACTAGAACTACTATGCACTACTAGGTCCCTGATTCCCTTTCCACATCTCTCTCCACTACTACTAGAACTATGCACTACTAGGTCCCTGATTCCCTTTCCACCTCTCTCTCCACTACTACTAGAACTATGCACTACTAGGTCCCTGATTCCCTTTCCACCTCTCTCTCCACTACTACTAGAACTATGCACTACTAGGTCCCTGATTCCCTTTCCACCTCTCTCTCCACTACTACTAGAACTATGCACTACTAGGTCCCTAATTCCCTTTCCACCTCTCTCTCCACTACTACTAGAACTATGCACTACTAGGTCCTAATTCCCTTTCCACCTCTCTCTCCACTACTACTAGAACTATGCACTACTAGGTCCCTGATTCCCTTTCCACCTCTCTCTCCACTACTACTACTAGAACTATGCACTACTAGGTCCCTGATTCCCTTTCCACCTCTCTCTCCACTACTACTAGAACTATGCACTACTAGGTCCCTGATTCCCTTTCCACCTCTCTCTCCACTACTACTAGAACTATGCACTACTAGGTCCCTGATTCCCTTTCCACCTCTCTCTCCACTACTACTAGAACTATGCACTACTAGGTCCCTGATTCCCTTTCCACCTCTCTCTCCACTCTCCACTACTACTAGAACTATGCACTACTAGGTCCCTGATTCCCTTTCCACCTCTCTCTCCACTACTACTAGAACTATGCACTACTAGGTCCCTGATTCCCTTTCCACCTCTCTCTCCACTACTACTAGAACTATGCACTACTAGGTCCCTGATCCCTTTCCACCTCTCTCTCCACTACTACTAGAACTATGCACTACTAGGTCCCTGATTCCCTTTCCACCTCTCTCTCCACTACTACTAGAACTATGCACTACTAGGTCCCTGATTCCCTTTCCACCTCTCTCTCTCCACTACTACTAGAACTATGCACTACTGTGTCCCTGATTCCCTTTCCACCTCTCTCCACTACTACTAGAACTGCACTACTGTGTCCCTGATTCCCTTTCCACCTCTCTCTCCACTACTACTAGAACTATGCACTACTAGGTCCCTGATTCCCTTTCCACCTCTCTCTCCACTACTACTAGAACTATGCTACTGGTCCCTGATTCCCTTTCCACCTCTCTCTCCACTACTACTAGAACTATGCACTACTAGGTCCCTGATTCCTTTCCACCTCTCTCTCCACTACTACTAGAACTATGCACTACTAGGTCCCTGATTCCCTTTCCACCTCTCTCTCCACTACTACTAGAACTATGCACTACTAGGTCCCTAATTCCCTTTCCACATCTCTCTCTCCACTACTACTAGAACTATGCACTACTAGGTCCCTGATTCCCTTTCCACCTCTCTCTCCACTACTACTAGAACTATGCACTACTAGGTCCCTGATTCCCTTTCCACCTCTCTCTCCACTACTACTAGAACTATGCACTACTAGGTCCCTGATTCCCTTTCCACCTCTCTCTCCACTACTACTAGAACTATGCACTACTAGGTCCCTAATTCCCTTTCACCCTCTCTCTCCACTACTACTAGAACTATGCACTACTAGGTCCCTAATTCCCTTTCCACCTCTCTCTCTCCACTACTACTAGAACTATGCACTACTAGGTCCCTAATTCCCTTTCCACCTCTCTCTCCACTACTACTAGAACTATGCACTACTAGGTCCCTAATTCCCTTTCCACCTCTCTCTCCACTACTACTAGAACTATGCACTACTAGGTCCCTGATTCCCTTTCCACCTCTCTCTCCACTACTACTAGAACTATGCACTACTAGGTCCCTGATTCCCTTTCCACCTCTCTCTCCACTACTACTAGAACTATGCACTACTAGGTCCCTAATTCCCTTTCCACCTCTCTCTCCACTACTACTAGAACTATGCACTACTATGTCCCTAATTCCCTTTCCACCTCTCTCTCCACTACTACTAGAACTATGCACTACTATGTCCCTAATTCCCTTTCCACCTCTCTCTCCACTACTACTACTAGAACTATGCACTACTATGTCCCTAATTCCCTTTCCACCTCTCTCTCACACTACTACTAGAGCTATGCACTACTATGTCCCTAATTCCCTTTCCACATCTCTCTCTCCACTACTACTAGAGCTATGCACTACTATGTCCCTAATTCCTTTTCCACAATTGCTTCTTCCTGTCCTCTTTCTAAAAATCTTGAATCGTCAACACCACTACGTGTGAAGCTTATGGAATGATGTTACATGTATGTGTCGTGTGAATGAAATCGCAGAATACGATCTGTGTGTACAACGATGACTACATGACCATGCGTTATTATTTGTCTGAATTTATGAGATAGCTTACATGTACTTGTTTGTGTTTGAATGCAATTATTTATGATAATATGAGAGCTAATATAGAATAGCATTTGCGCATTACAGGAATATCTTACAATTAAATTAATTACATGATAATATTACACACACACACATACACACACACACTCACACACACATGTGCACATGCATACACACACACATACACACACATACGTACACATACAAACAAACACACACACATACACACAAAACACACAATGAGCATGCAATGGTATAGTAAAATATCACTCAAGTCCAAGATAATCTACATACAAGAAGATAAGCATTATTAAACTTTTTTTTTTTAATGTTAATGAATGCTGTTAAGTATAGTAATATCAATCATTCAATGAATAAAAACATAAATTAAGTTTTTAAAAATCTTTTCCTAAGTTAATTCTGGTATTGTGTGTTTTGCATATACATTTTCTGTCCGTTCATACTCTATTTTCGGCGAAGATTTCGAATGGATAAATATCTTCTCAAATGTGCTATTTTGAACTGCTAAAAATATTTGAAACGCCATCTTGTCAAGTGAAAGATTTAAAGCTTAAAATGTACATTCCATCCCAGTGAACCATGTGCAATAAAACCTTCTGCTGATATTACAAAATCAAACATTCAGTTCTGACTCATATGAGTCATATGGACTTTAAGAAAATACATTTTAATTCTTTATCAAACTACATTCCATAAACACATTTCAAAATATTTCAAATAGAACTCTACAGACACTCATCAAATACTCTAGAATCATGGAAATGCTAGTAAATTTTCTAAGTTCAGACTAACACAACCCATATCCTTGTAAATCAGGCCAAGTACCAAGGGACGGTTCCACAAACTCAAAACTTTTCTTCTAATTGATGATATCTGTCAGTATTGCACCCAACCATCACAATTCTTGTAAATATCCATCAGATTATTTTGAATCATCATTACAATCAACAACATATCTATGATCTTGTTTTTCTCAGTCAGTTCAATGGAACTGATAACATTTTCAGACATAAAGACCAGTAAATTGAATATGTATATATGTGAGGGTATGTGCATATGTGGGTATGTGTGTGTGTGTGTGTGTGTGTGTGTGTGTGTGTGTGTGTGTGTGTGTGTGTGTGTGTGTGTGTGAGTGTGTGTTTGTGAGTGTGTGTGTGTGTGTGTGTGTGTGTGTGTGTGTGTGTGTGTGTGTGTGTGTGTGTGTGTGTGCATGTCCATGTGTGTGTAAAATTAGAAAAGGAACAGTTTAACTGTTCTAAAAGTCACAAAAATTTATCTACTAGAACATACTATGACTAAACTATAATTGTCACCTGCTCAAGATGTTTCGTAAGCAACATATTTCTGTTATAATATCCTTTTGTCAAAAAAAGTAAGCAACATATTTCTGTCATCTTTGCTTTCATCAAAACAATACAAAACAAGTAAGCAACACATTTCTGTTATTTTTGCTTTCACCAAAAAAAATCGCATAGACCCATAGACTCTGTAACATAAATGTGATAATGTGCATGAGAGAGTGTGAATATGTGTGTGTGTGTGTGTGTGTGTGTGTGTGTGTGTGTGTGTGTGTGTGTGTGTGTGTGTGTGTGTGTGTGTGTGTGTAACTGTGTGTGTGTGTGTGTATGAGACAGTGTGTGCATGTGTGATAGTGTGCATACATGCACATGCATCTTTACCATCTGAAGGTCAGTCAGAAAACATCAGATACTTCTCCACAATGAAATTAAAAAATCAAACAAACAAATCACAGAAGTGCACTAGTTCTCCAGTAGTGTGTAGTCAGAATTGCACAGTTTTTCCTTCAGCTTCCCCCCACACCAGATCACAAGTTGAAAGCAGTGCGGAGAGCATCCACCAGCTTGGTCTCCGTGTCGTCCAGCACAGCACTAGGGTGCATCTCATGTCTGTTTCGTAACAGACTGGTGAAGGCCTGTTCACTCAGACCCAGGTCAGAGGTCAGCATGGCCATCCAGTCCAGATTGAAGTTGGCTATGGCCTCCTAATGGGACAAAAGAGCACAAAGTTTTCGGTACACAATCTCAGAAACAATAGTTTTGTTCACAACAATTCAATGTAACAGAGTTTTCACTTCCTTTAAAACAACTGTAACACACAAACTGGTGTGGAGAAGTGTCAAAGCGTATGTAATACCTTTCCTTTCTTGATGTTATCTACTTATTCATTCATTCATCAACTTTCTGCTTGGACCAGCAGATATGTAATTCAATGTATTCAGTAGATCATGTACCCGAAAGTATGCTGTTGTTGGAACAGATTTTGTATGAGTCCGCCAGCTGCCATGTAAACTGTCAGTGTAATGCATATTTCAGAGTATAATGTAAGCTATAAGCTTCTTGCTGCTCTTTTGATGGATGCAATTTCACACCATTATTTTGAATAAAGTTCTGTTTAAACCAATACCTCTGTAATTAAAATGAAAAATCAGTTTCAATTTGTTTCCGACAGAAAGACGAAATCAGGAAGAAAAAAAAACCCACTATACAGAGCAATGTTTCAATATCCCCCCCCCCCCCCCCCCCCCCCCCCCACAGATTCACAGAAAATTGAGTCTTAACTGAAAGAGCATTGACTGGGAGGGCGAATCTCGACAACATCCACACAAAACGCATCTTTCAAGGGAAGGGGGAGGTCCCTGTCACAAGGGTTTACCTGATCGAAAGGGCAGGACCCGATCCTGTCGTGCTCCACAGTGGGCACAAAGCTCCGCTCTGGCGCTGGACTCAGCTTGACCCGGAACCTCAGCGTCTTTGGGTCGGAGGGAGCGCCGCTGCTCCCTGCGGCTGGCAGAGGCAAGGCAACGTCCAGCTGCTTGAACAGCCAGTCGCTGTTGTTGCAGACCAGGTTGTAAACCAGACGGAGGTTGTGTGAGCCGCAGGGCGTCGCCATGACGGCGGGAAGCCACTTCCGTTGCCACCTGGTCTGCAAAGACGCTTGTTGCTCCTTCCAGGACATCGCTCTCTGGTTCACTGAATATACTGTAATCACCATACCATGCCGGAAATTGAAACTCATCGAAAAGCAGACAGTGAACACTACTGATTGTCTTGACTGAAATGTATCAATCATAAGAGAACTTTAAATAGGAAAGTACAAATTCTCTCTATAAATAGAATCACTTTAAGATTCTTTTTTTTCAAGTTCTCTTCTTCATTTTCATCTAAGCATCAAATACCACTGTCATAGTCATCATTATTAACTTTATTACATAGACATGATGCTGTTATGGTTGTGTACATTCATGTTCCATTCAGACCCAACTAGTCAAGACTAGTAGCCAGAATCAGGAATACAGTTTGAAATAAATCTTTTCTCCTCATCCCCAGGGGAACACACTGGAAGCAGATAAACCTGCCTGAAATCTAGGAACAATGCTGCACAAGCCTTGACAAGACTGTAACCCTGACATTTACACCTGCAGGTACTGGACATGCAATCGCCCTGTCCAAGTGTGGACAGATAACCGAATGGAATACTCCCTGGCGCTCCTTCAAACTCCCTTGGTGCTCATCCAAACTGCACCAACATGAACAGGCAACTAGAAAAGACTCAAAATGGAAGACAGACAAAGGAGCTGGTGAACAGAGCAGGTGGTTACAGTGCTGATACTTCTGAACATATAACAACTTCTTCCCTGAAAGTATCAAGCCCCCAGGTTGAAAAAGAATTCTTTTTAAAAAAGGGAAAAAATATCTGCTCTGCAAGGAGTCATCAAGCCGCCATTTTGGAGAAGAATTCCTATGCAACAAATCAAAATGACATTTCAAAATCACAATTCAGGGAGTGAAATGGAAATGATGAGCAAACAGTCCCCACTAGAAAGAGAAAAAAATCTTCAGTGTGTTTATAGCCCAGCTGACCACAAGGGGCCAGATCACGGCTGCCATCTTGTCAATCTCCTTGAAAACTTAAACAAAGACTGTTACATGAAAAAACAACAACAACAACAACAACAACAACAGCACTAATCAAGCATCCAACATGATAAGCAGACACCAAGTAAACAAAACTTAACTGAGAACTTTGTTCCATCTGTACTGCATCTATACAAACTCACATTTTAGTATGATAGCAGTAGGTACATCACTACAGTTGCACGTACTTACTCATGTTTTCATACAGTGGCAGTATGTCTGCAATTAAAGGGTATATAAACTCACTCACTGGACAGGTGCTTGGTGAGGAAGTCCACATTATAATTAATGGTATACAAACTCACTCATTGGAAAGGTGTTTGGTGAGGGCATCCACTTTCTGGGGCAGCCACTCCTTGTCTTGGGTCTTGTGGAACTTGCTGGCCAGACGTGAGACCTATAGAGGTGCCTGCTACACCCCATGGCTGAGGAAAACCATGACATACAGAGGTGGAAAAAGATTTTACACCAGCCATGTGACCTATAGAGGTGGAAAAGAGATACTGCTACACCAGCCATGTAATCTACAGAACTGGAGGTGGAAAAGACACTGTTACACCAGTCATGTGATCTACAGCCATGAACTGGAAAGGAGACACTATTACACACAGAAGCCATTTGACCTATGGCACCGGAAAGAAGACACTAAATCAGCAATGTGACCTACAGCCCTGAGACAGAGACACTGATGTATCAGCCATGTAACCAACAGTACTGGGTTGGAGACACTGTTACATCAGCCATATAACCTACTGTTACATCAGCCATACAACCTACACTGTTACATCAGCCATATAACCTACACTGTTACATCAGCCATATAACCTACACTTTTACATCAGCCATGTAACCTACAGACACTGTTATATCAGCCATGTAACCTACAGCACTGGGATGGAGACACTGTTACATCAGCCATGTAACCTACAGACACTGTTACATCAGCCATATAACCTACACTGTTACATCAGCCATGTAACCTACAGCACTGGGATGGAGACACTGTTACATCAGCCATGTAACCTACAGACACTGTTACATCAGCCATGTAACCTACAGACACTGTTCTATCAGCCATGTAACCTACAGCACTGGGATGGAGACACTGTTACATCAGCCATGTAACCTACAGCACTAAGATGGAGACACTGTTACATCAGCCATGTAACCTACAGACACTGTTACATCAGCCATGTAACCTACAGCACTGGGATATAGAAACTGTTACATCATCCATGTAACCTACAGACACAGACATCAGCCATGTAACCTACAGACACAGTTACATCAGCCATGTAACCTACAGACACTGTTACATAAGCCATGTAAGCTACAGCACTAGGATGGAGACACTGTTACTTACATCAGCCATGTAACCTACAGCACTAGGACGTAGACACAGTTACATCAGCCATGTAACCTACAGAGACACTGTTACATCAGCCATGTAACCTACAGCACTAGGATGGAGACACTGTTACATCAGCCATGTAACCTACAGACACTGTTACATCAGCCATGTAACCTACAGCACTAAGATGGAGGTGTTACATCAGCCATGTAACCTACAGACACAGTTACATCAGCCATGTAACCTACAGATACTATTACATCAGCCATGTAACCCACAGATACTGTTACGTCAGCCATGTAACCTCAGCACTGGGATTAAGCACATCACCAGCTGAAATAATTCTACAGTACATCCTAAAAGCTTACTTATATAAATAAATAAATAAATAAAAATATATATCCATCCTTCTGCTTGCTAACAATATCATCTCACATCTTCTAACTTTCAGCTGTCCATAACACCATTTGCTGCGTACTATCTTGCACCTTGAAGAGTCATTCAAAACTGCTATTCCTCAACATAAAATCTGACATCTGAAGTTACTCAAGTAGCTATAATCTGGCAAAAACTGGTTTCACCGTCATGCTGATATCACCTTTTACTGTTGCTGTTGCAGGGCTTTCCATTCATAAAAATTCCTAAAAACACACAGTCCTACTTCCTAACTTATTCCAAAGCCATTAACCTGCATTCAACCTTTCATCTCTACAGTTACCCAAATTGCAATCCAATATCATTCAAACATCTTTATTGAAATTATCATTCATTAAAAACAACTATCTCTCTTCTTCACAGTAAATGACATTCATCAGGGCAACAATCTCCCTTCTTTCGCTATGAAACCAGCAAAATAGCCATTCATCAGTGAAACAGTCTATCTTCTTTTCACAAACTGCCATATTACTATGCAATAATGAGAACTTTACAGAAATTATTCACCAGTATAACAGTCATTCTTTTTCACAGAAACTGCCCTTTATGCCCTTTATAGCACAACAATCATCTCCCTTCTTTACAGAGATTCCTATCATCCAGCACAACAATCTCCCTTCTTTACAGAGATTCCTATCATCCAGCACAATCTCCCTTCTTTACAATCTCCCTTCTTTACAGAGATTCCTATCATCAGCACCAGCACAACAATCTCCCTTCTTTACAGAGATTCCTATCATCCAGCACAACAATCTCCCTTCTTTACAGAGATTCCTATCATCCAGCACAACAATCTCCCTTCTTTACAGAGATTCCTATCATCCAGCACAACAATTCCTATCATCCCTTCTTTACAGAGATTCCTATCATCCAGCACACACTATCATCTCCCTTCTTTACAGAGATTCCTATATCATCTCCCTTCTTTACAGCACAACAATCTCCCTTCTTACAGAGATTCCTTCACAGAGATTCCTATCATCCAGCACACAACAATCTCCCTTCTTTACAGAGATTCCTATCATCCAGCACAACAATCTCCCTTCTTTACACCTATTACACAACAAACTTGGTTCCTTACAGAAATTGCCTTTTTCACCTTTACACAACTCTGTTCTTTACAGAAATTGCCTTTCACCTTTACAAACAAACTCAGTTCTTTACAGAACTTGCCTTTCACCTTTACAAACTCTGTTCTTTACAGAAATTGCCTTTCACCTTTACAAACTCTGTTCTTTACAGAACTTGCCTTTCACCTTTACAAACAAACTCTGTTCTTTACAGAACTTGCCTTTCACCTTTACAAACTCTGTTCTTTACAGAACTTGCCTTTTCACCTTTACAACTCTGTTCTTTACAGAACTTGCCTTTCACCTTTACAAACTCTGTTCTTTACAGAAATTGCCTTTCACCTTTACAAACAAACTCTGTTCTTTACAGAAATTGCCTTTCACCTTTACAAACAAACTCTGTTCTTTACAGAAATTGCCTTTCACCTTTACAAACTCTGTTCTTTACAGAAATTGCCTTTCACCTTTACAAACAAACTCTGTTCTTTAGAGATATTGCCTTTCACCTTTACAAACAAACTCTGTTCTTTACAGAACTTGCCTTTCAACTTTACAAACAAATTCTGTTCTTTACAGAAATTGCCATGCACCTTTACAAACAAATTCTGTTCTTTACAGAAATTGCCATGCATCTTACAAACAAACTCTGTTCTTTACAGAAATTGCCATGCACCTTTACAAACAAACTCTGTTCTTTACAGATATTGCCTTTCACCTTTACAAACAAACTCTGTTCTTTAGAGAAATCGCCTTTCACCTTTACAAACAAACTCTGTTCTTTAGAGAAATTGCCTTTCACCTTTACAAACAAACTCTGTTCTTTAGAGAAATTGCCTTTCACCTTTACAAACAAACTCTGTTCTTAAAGAAATTGCCTTTCACCTTAACAAACAAACTCTGTTCTTTACAGAAACTGCCTTTTCACCTTACAAACAAACTCTGTTCTTTACAGAAATTGCCATGCACCTTTACAAACAAACTCCGTTCTTTACAGAAATTGCCATGCACCTTACAAACAAACTCTGTTCTTTACAGAAAATGCCATTCACCTTTACAAACAAACTCTGTTCTTTACAGAAATTGCCTTTCACCTTTTACAAACAAACTCTGTTCTTTACAGAAATTGCCTTTCACCTTTACAAACAAACTCTGTTCTTTAGAGAAATTGCCTTCACCTTTACAAACAAACTCTGTTCTTTACAGAAATTACCATTCACCACACAATTACCTCGCTTCTTTACAGAAATTGCCATTCACCACACAATAATCTCCCTTCTTTACAGAAATCACCATTCACCACATAATAATCTCCCTTCTTTACAGAAATCACCATTCACCCTCACAACAACCTGCCATTCACCCTCACAACCAACTCCCTTCTTTACAGAAATTGCCATCCACCAGTGCCACCATGTCCCATCTTAAACAGAAACTACCGTCACCAACAGACCCTCGTTCAGAGTTGTACAGTTACCCAGGTCAGGTTGTTTCTTCAGGGTACATGAAGCTGCTGGATCTACAGGCTCCTTGGTTTTAGCGGCAGAGTTGTCTGCCACCGGTTTAGGGACAGTGTTGTCTGTATGACAATGTCCTTTTGGTCAGTGTAATTCTTTTGTTGGATGCCAATGTGTCACTACCTATTTAAAGCTTAGATTCCTTGTTCCAAAACAAGTTGTTTACAGAGACACAGGTGCCAGATGCCATTTTCATCTTTGATAATAATAGTAATATAGAATTTTTTAAAGCACCTTGCCAAGGTTCTAGGCGCTGACAATCCACACTCTGGTGTACACAATTGTCTGCCTACCTGGACAGCGCCGACTGAAGAGCTGCCTGCGGGCGCTTCATTCAGTCATTTCCTGAGTCCCCCAGTCAATATCATTCGCTCAGTTTCCTTCCTTCATTCTTTCAATTTTTCACACAGGGTGCATGCTATGTGTAACGTGTGATCCATAACAACAGCCAAACTGTCCTTTTTTTTCCGAAAGTTGGTGATGTGATTTTACATGTTTGCAACATGTTATGTGTGCGTTCACATATGGAACCTCAGTTTATAGTCTCATTACAAGGACTATTTGGGAAATATGGAGTCAGAACCAATGTTAACTCCAAGGAAAAAATCCCTTTGTTCCAAAAAAACAGCTCAGCAGAATTTTGAACCTGCAACCCTAGGATCACCAAGATAATGAGTCCAGCACTCTACCAAATGAGTTACTGGCAGATGCATGCATGTGCACAAGTAGGCTTCTTTATGTTTCTGCATGTTTATATACACAAATATGTAGTTCAAAGCAACTGCAACAGCATTTCATTTGGAATACGGGTTCTGTGAGCAGCTACAATGGGCAGGTAGTTTGTGGTGTTGTGTGCAGCCCCATTACCCCTGGCCCTCTTTTGAGGAGGGGAGGGGATTGACAGAGAACATCAGTTAGCAGAAGCAGGAGATATCTTTTTTTGCCCTTATTCATAACATACTGGAAATACTGCATGAACAATTTCCAACACTTTTTTTTTTCAATGTTTTTCCTGTCTGATAGTAGGCTTCAAAGGAAAAAAAAAAGTGGCTGTATCTGATGACAGCAATAACTAACAGACTTCAATATTTAAGTAATGTATAGATGCAGTAACTTTTGCGCCTATGAAGAAACAACAAGACAAGTTCATAACCCAAAATTAATCCTGCTTGCTACACAGTCACCTAGCACAAATTCTGGCACAAAGCACACAGAATAAACAATAGGCCACATGGAACTACCATGTCCAGGGATGTTTCCTTGCTTGTTCTATGAGCCACCAATCTGCATGTAAGCTAGGTGAATTGGTACCACAAGAAGTATCAGCTTGGAGTTACAAGCATGTAACTGTTTCACTGTGTGAGCAAAACTTAGCTTTCTTGTTTGTCATGAACTGTTTACATTTTCCTACCTCACTGAAGATTTCTCCCTAATCTCTTCCTCAATCAACCCATCAAACAATGCCAGCGCACAGAGAAAAGCAAGCTGTACCTTTTCCAAAGACCATGATCTGGTAGTAAATCAGCCAGCATAGACAGATGATGCTGATGGTGGGGCAGCAGTGGGAGTCCCACCATCGCCTGCATCCCTTCCAAGTTCTTCATCTTCTTCCACATCATCGACCATGCCACCATCTGGAACAAAGCCACAAATGTGTATAATATGCCTGCAAAAAGACACAAAAAAAAGCAACAAAACCAAAGCATTGTCCTTAGAACTGATCAAAGTGGGATTTTTTAACAGTCAAAGAGGAACTAGTACGCGTCTTCCCTGTGCGCTCCCCACAGAGGTCCACTCCAGTATCCCCGATGAAGTCTGCCCTCCTCCCTTCAACAGATCTTCCTGGGTGCCGTTATGCTTGACGTCCAACTCTGCAGCGCCCTTACAATGACCCAAACAACAGCTTCCATTTCCTATAGCGATGGGAGCAGGCGAAGATCTTCTAGTTGAGGACAGGCAACAACTGTATGCACCAACATACAGAACAGACAGGCAACAACTGTATGCACCATCATATAGAACAGACAGGCAACAACTGTATGCACCACCATATAGAACAGACAGGCAACAACTGTATGCACCACCATATAGAACAGACAGGCAACAACTGTATGCACCATCATATAGAACAGACAGGCAAGTGTGTTTTTGAGGAGAAGGACATAGGACAGCGTAATGCACCCCTCAGAACTGCCCTAGCCTGCTGCAGAGGACAAAGATCTCTTTCTACAACTTGGCTTCACACAAAACTCTGCGTGATTTTCGCCAGTGTCAGCTAACTGGTACACGCCACTCCCACCCACTCCCTGCTATACCCCCCCCACCCCCCTGTTAATGACAAACAGCTGTGTCCCGTCTCATTTCTCTCTATAAATTCATCAACTGTCTAACATTCATCTAAACAGGAAAAATCAGTTTTTTCTTGTTGCAGCTGTTGTTTTCTGCTTAGCATTTTGAAAATGCCACATAGCAACTCACCTGTATGGTTCAGGTACCAATCGAAGCCATAGCCCACCCAATAACTTTGGGTAAGAGTAAGGGACCGAAAAAGGTCCCACAAGCTTGACACTGGGGATGTCCCAGTCTCAAGACCATGATACTAACCACTTGTGGTTTGATGATTGGTTTAATGGAAATATGTGATAACCTGATTAAACGTGATATGTGACAGGTCATGCAGCTGAGCAGAGGTGGATCCAGCTAACAAACGACTCCTAAACATTCCCGCAGACAAATGATATAACTAGATGTCAGGCATGTAATAACTCACCTGCATTCCCACACACAAATGATGTATCTAAATGTCAGCCAGGTAGCAACTCACCTGTATTCCCACACACAAATGATGCATCTAGATGTCAGGCAGGTAACAAATCACCTGTATAGCCACAGACATACAATGTTATCTTGATCTCACCAAGGTAACCACTCACCTGTATTCCCACAAACAAATGATGTATCTAGATGTCAGGCAGGTAACAAGTCACCTGTATAGCCACAGACATACAATGTTATCTTGATCTCACCGAGGTAACCACTCACCTGTATTCCCACACACAAATGATGTATCTACATGTCAGGCAGGTAACAACTCACCTGTATTCCCACAGACATACAATGTTATCTTGATCTCACGAAAATAACCACTCACCTGTATTCCTACACAGGAGTGAGGAGTCTTGATGTTGCGATGGGCGCAGGCTTCCTGCAGCGTGTGGAACAGGATGCACACGGGGCCACTGATGCTGTACATGTTCTGCTGGGTGCTCTCAATCAGCAGCTCCAGGCACCGCCGCACCAAGTCTTTGGCTGTTGCATGAACATGGAAGCAAGGAGACTGTGCACCGAGGAACTGGGTGACAACTCTACACAGCAGTTCTATCATTTTCAAGCAAAAACATTGTGAGGCCGATTGATACCCATGATCGTTAATTCACATCACACTGCTTGAGACATTTGAATGCTGTCTCTTGTGTTCCTTGAGTCATTTCTTCTGTGTCTAAAGACAGAAGATTTTACAGGTGGCCAGAGAAAAGATTCCATTAAACCGGTCACAGTGGTGACCCGACATAAAACAATGCTGTGGGTATATGTGCCCTGATAAACAAATACACATCCACTGAAATACATATCACACACACAGATGGGTTCATGCTTGTACATACAGATCACTGCTCATGTACATCACATAAAAAGTAACCTATTAACCACATTAAAGTAAGCAGTAAGTGATCACTGTACAAAAAAGTAGATAGATAGATAGAAACAACAAAATCAGCATCAACAGTCAATCGATTGCAAGAAAAAGTAAAAAAAAATACTTTGCTGCTCGGAGTGCACAAGGCTAGCAGGGAATATGGCTGCCTAGAAAAGAGTAATGATCTGAGCATGCGCAGGGCGCGAGGCCCCTTCCAGGTTCTTGTCTGTAAGGGCTTTATTGTGTACAAGGCAGGCAAACCACTGTCGCTTATTGCATTAGTGAGCCATGGTACAGTATGTGTAATCAATTCAGAACTGTAGCTTGTTTCTATCTTTTTTTTTCTCTTTTTGCATCCTCCATTGAACAAACACAGTGTAGTAACACAGCACACATGACCTGGCATGTACCTGGCACAGCGTGGTGGCCAGGCCACGTGGCGGCCATTTCGGCCGCGTTGCTCTGACAGCCACAGGGCAGGTCCTGCAGCCTGGCAGACACGCTGTCTCTGGGGGCGTCAGGACATCTCTCCTTCAGCAGGAAGAACACCATGGGCTCCAGGATTCTGTGGCAGCACAGCACATTGTCATCGACACTGCACAATTATTAACATGTTTTCTTCACAAATCTTCTTCTTCTTCTTTCCTTTGGTGCCCACGATCTTGAGGATGATCATTCTGGCATGTAAGGGGGGGGGGTGTTGTGGGCAATCCATTTGCATGCTCTGATCATTGTGATCATGTTCTTCAAGTTTTAAGCAGTATGTCCACCAAACATGAACAAATCAATCACAAAACAAAATATGATGCGTTTTGATCTCTTAGGTCTTCTTCAGGCAAGATAAACAACACTCAGGACACTCATGCACAACACGTTTCAACCTCTTACGTCTTCTTCAACAAGATAAACAACAGTCAGGACATCAAAAAATGAAGAACACCAATCACTTATCTCATCAAATTCGGTGCAAGATGGGGGTGTTCAATTTGATGAGATAAGTGACTGGTTGTTCTTCATTTTCTTTGTCCTGAGCGTTGTTCGTCTTGCCTGAAGAAGACCTGAGAGGTTGAAACATGTCGTGTTTTGTCTTGTGATCCATTTGCTCATGTTCGGTGGACACAGTGCTTAAACTTTTTCAGCTTTGTTTCGATCTCTGCCTGCAGCTGCCTCATTTTGCAACCAACATTTTTTCTTTCGTGCTTTCAACAGAGAAGGATGAAGGGAACGAATGACGGTGGAGGTGGGCTGGGGAAGAGGGGGAAGTCGGGCAGGAGGGGAATGACAAAAGAGGCAGAGAAGGCCAGACAAGGTCTGAAAGGAGTAAATACAAAAGAAAATAAGACATCCTGTCGTGATGTACTCATTTTTTGCAAAAACAACATCTATCAAGAAATATTCAGTTTTCAACAAAAACCTATCCACCAGTGGCATACTCACTTTTTCAAAATAAAACCCTATCCATGCATGAAATAGTCATGTTTCCAAAAGATGAAACCAATGCAGTCATAAAATACTTTTCCAAAAAACAAACCTATCCACAAGTGGAATCCTCACTTATTCAAAATAAAAACTTATCCATGCCTGATATACTCATGATTCTAAAAGACATAAACCAATTTGATCTTATATACTATTCCAAAAGACAAAACCTGTTCATGAACTAGATGGCACTATATCAAAGCTTAAGCCTGGGCACGTTGCACGCATTCCATGATGTGCTGAAGCTTAAGGTTCAGTGGAATGTGGGGTTCCTTTTTATGCAGACACTAACTTCAATCCAGGGGAAACTACCCAGGCTACTTGCTTGGCCACTGAGCATTTCAAAGTTCTTTCCAATGCCCAAAACAGCGCAGTTTTCTCTCTGACACGCTGTTTCGAGATAAGCCAAAAGTGTGCACTGTCCTCAAATAAGACAGCACAGCAAAAACTCACAGCAAACTTCTATTGCGAAAAGCCATCAAACTCGTGACAGAAGGATCAAAAACTGGATGTTTTGATGACTAGAGGACAATTGCTCCGATAGCAGAGACATCTAACTCTTCCTGTTCATTTGATGATGGACAGTACAAGCATTTAATGGTAAGCATACTTATCTTTCACACTTTTCCCTTTTTAGAATTTAGAGAGAGATTTTAAAAACTGCATATATTTATTAGTAGCTCTCATGAAAAATCTGTTTGGAAATTTCAAAAGTAACAAGATAAACATTCAGGTCAGGTATGGTCTGTATAAAGTGTCAGTCAAAATTTCACAATATGGCCAAAATGCTGAAGTCTACCTTTTTTAATCACTGAGTTCACAGAATATTCATTTTCCCAAGACACGACCTATTAATGGAATACTCACTTTTCCAAAAGAGGATCCAAAACACTGAACAGTGCCTCCATCCACAAAGGGAGCTGAAACAGAAGTGCTAAAGATCAGTTTGAAAAGAACTGTAGTGCTACAGATAGTTCTCAATTTCAGCAATATGAGTAAAGCAGTAAAATGAATGGGAGCTATTAGAAATGAACCAAAAGGTCCACAGAAGACAGCAAACGATGAACGATGGTTGAAGGGATGATGGATAAAGATTGAATATGCTCCTATATATCCCTCCTTCTACCTCCCTCTCTCTCTCTGTCACACACACACACACACACACACACACACACACACACACACACACACACACACACACACATACTTGCATACACAGAGATAGAAACCAAACAATATCCCTTTGTCTCTGTGTTTATGATTGTTGTAGTTCTGTTGTTGGCTGGCCCTTCGTTTAAGTGGCCAACATAAAGGGCATCTGTTTGTCCTTTTCTTGTCTGTCTGTTTCTATGCTTGTTTTTGACCATCTGCCTTCTCATCTGTCTGTTTCCATGTTTGTTTCTGACCATTTGCTTGCTTGTCTGTCCGTTTCTAAGCTTTTTTTTAAACTGTTTTTTCCTTCTTGTCTGTTTCTATGGTTGTTTTTGACCATTTGCCTTCTTGTCTGTCTGTTTGCATGCTTTTTTTTTTTAACTGTTTGCCTCTCATTACTGACATCAACACAAGCACATTATACTCACCTTCAACTCAGCAGATGTTGTCTTGACGTTGAACAGTTCCCACTCGTCACATCTGAAACACAGCAGGGACACACTGATTGCTCTGACAACACTTTCACAATTCAGAACCAGTCATGGACAACCCAACCCCACCGTTCATTCCTCTGTAGACCTTTCACGACCATTTGCCATCCTCTCCATAGACTTAACACTGCAATAATCATTCCCAGTCAGAAGAGGTGGTGAAGGTCGGGGGGTGTGGGGGGGGGGGGGGGGCTTGGGAGGGAAGGGCGGAATCAAAAGTTGATAGAGAAAAATCTCTCACATTCTTTTTTTTCCCCAATGTGAATCGATCAAATGCAAAAAAAAAAAATGTCATGTCTGAATCTGTGCATCCTGCTTTCTGGCCATCTTTACCCAGCATGAAAATAAACAAATACATCCCAAATTTTCACTGGATGTTGTGTTATACTCTCTCATCTTTCTTCTAAAAAAACTATAAAAGATCCAGATTTTCTCACACATATTGACCTTTCCACTGTGCCTGATACTCACCTTTCCACTGTGCCCCACACTCACCTTTCCACTGTGCCTGACACCTTTCCACTGTGCCCCACTCACCTTTCCATTGTGCCTGACACTCACCTTCCACTATGCCCCCCACTCACTTTCCACTGTGCCCTACACTCACCTTTCCACTGTGGCCAATGCTAACCTTTCCACTGTGCCCAATGCTCACCTTTCCACTGTGCCCGATACTCACCTTTCCACTGTGTCTGACACTCACCTTTCCACAGCAGCTAGGACACACACTTGGCCAGAGCGTTGGGAAACTGGTGGGCGTGGACCAGGATCTCCACCATGGCAAACACCACGCTGCGGGCGCTGGACACTGGTTCACGTGACCCTGACCCTGACCCTGGACCCAAGTCCTCCCCATTGCTGGAGTCCAGGCTCTCACTGTGGCTGTGATGTGAGCTGGCCATCATGAGGCTGCGGGTCAGCAGGATGACAGAGAGAGTGTAGTCCTTCATCAGCAAAGCCTGCACATCAACATCATCAACAGGATGACCCACAGAGTGTAGTCCTTAATCAGCAGAGCCTGCACATCGACATCATCAGCAAGATGACCCACAGAGTGTAGTCCTTAATCAGCAGAGCCTGCACATCAACATCATCAGCAGGATGACCCACAGAGTGTAGTCCTTAATCAGCAGAGCCTGCACATCAACATCATCAGCAGGATGACCCACAGAGTGTAGTCCTTAATCAGCAGAGCCTGCACATCAACATCATCAGCAGGATGACCCACAGAGTGTAGTCCTTAATCAGCAGAGCTGCACATCAACATCATCAACAGGATGACCCACAGAGTGTAGTCCTTCATCAACAGAGCCTGCATATGAACATCATCAACACAGCCTGCACACATCAACATCATCAACACATTTTTTGACTGTGGTGCTTTAGTGAACAAAGAGCGACATCCTAGACCTTCAATACAGTCAGAGAGTGAAAAAAAATATAAATCATCAGATGTCAATGGACAGACAAACAAACAGCCTCTAATGCACAGCAAATCCAGATAATGAGCTATCACGAGACAGACAAACTGGCAGCACCTAATGTACAGTAAGTTCAATGTCAGGAAAAAACCTGAACTCCCACCTGCATCAGCAGCCCCCAGTTAGGTTGAGGTTGCCGCAACAACAGCGTCAGCTGCAGGTAGA
Organism: Conus betulinus; assembly: GCA_016801955.1. Lineage (NCBI taxonomy): Eukaryota > Metazoa > Mollusca > Gastropoda > Neogastropoda > Conidae > Conus > Conus betulinus. The sequence goes on from JADBJO010000410.1 coordinate 446,859, forward strand.
GGGCAGAGGTGGTCTGCATGTCATCGTAGCTGTGAGACAGAGAGAGTGATGTGTCTTCGTCATCATTAAGTAACAACCACATCATCATCCTCGAACACCATTCAAACAAAGTCACAACAATATGGATCTGCTGACGACCACCGTCACAAACAGCTCAAAAGCAAGGAGGCACTCTAAGACATAAGGTCCCTGCTAAGGCCTTCTCTTTCATGGTTGTACAAGGTTTCATATGACTACCATGATAAGACTCATAATAATCATATACAACAGTTTACACATACACTCACTTTTGTTTTCAAAAGAAGATACATGTTCTGGTTTAAAAAAAAAAAAGAAAAAGAAAAAAGAAAAAAACTGTGAAGTAACTGTAGATCGAATGAAACCTGATGACAGGCTTCTGAAGAACACTCTACCATCTACAACTACAGAACGTCAATAGCTACACATGACATTTTATTACACTGCACAAATTATCACAAGATTTACATTGACCAATGGTGTCTTAAAGCCAGAGAATATTTACAGATATGCATGGACAAAACATTCAAAACACAATAAAAAAAAATTACACACATTACCCACACCAAAAACAAGATTCTGAGAGCATGATACATCTGAAACACAGACTGCAGAAGTTTGGCTTCATATCACTCAAAGCAGTAACTGCCAAGTTGTGCTTCATCAAAATTTACGATGCAATAAGGTCTGAAAGTAATACTAAGTTTAAGAAAAAGAAAAAAGGATTCTCACTGTTTGTGTCCACTGCTGGCAAACAAGGCTGGCCAGAAGAAGTGCATCCACCGAGTATTGCCACAGTGCAACGCGCTCTCCTGACTGCCAAGCTCTTGCCGGTGTGTTGAAAACCTCGTCGGAACACTCTGCACACACCACAGGGTATAAAGCACATCCCATCTGCTGTGTCTGTCAGTAGGACACTGGTTACTGAAAACAAAATCCTCGTCGGAACAATGCCATCTTGCAAAGACTATAAACAGATCTACTGTGTCTGTAAGTAAGACACTGAATCCCACCCCCACCTCCATCACTACACTCAATATGTCACACTGAGAAAAGTTCACACTGATTTGCTGTGTTTTGATACATTGGTTATGAAAATAAAAAAACCTTAAATGAAACATTTCACATCACAGCAGGAAAAAAGTTCATACTGGTTTGATGTTTTAGTCTGTAACTACAACACTGATACAACTAAAAACATTTTGTCAGAACACTCTCCACGCTGCCCCGAAGTACATACAAGTCTTCTGTAATTCTATTCAAACCCAGAACGCTGGTGAACAAACACAGCACATGGTAACTAGGTTTACCTTTTCTTTATACACTTGTAACTTGACAGAACATGGGCGCTTTTTGGCGACCAGTTGGCAGAGCGCCAAGGGCGCGCCTTTTGGCGAAAGTAGGGTGACCTAACTCCCGATACTCTCACGATCCTAGTTCATGAGATAAAAAGCCAGCAATAAACGTCATAGTTGGGGGATGGTCTGGCCCATGCTCACAGCCATTTGCTTTGTCAGAACACTACTATTCAGTTCAGTGTTTTATTGACTTTATTCCGATTGTTTTTTCCATTCACTATGACGTCACCACCAAGCACTTTACGTACTCGACCTTGCCGTACATTTACCACAGATCAAGTACTGGGAATATTGAATAGAGTTGGTTGTTCCTAATACAGATGAAGAAGACCCAGACAGCCACAAGTAAAGAACGATAGTGAGGGCTTGACCGAATTATTCCAACGTGAAGTGTTGGACCGTTGCCAACTTGTTATGAGAGGCTGATAAGACGCCCACTTACTACCCTACCGCGTGTGCCCCAGTGTTTTTTTTGCGTTGAGCCAGCCAGCACTGACTGACTGTTCACTAACTCTATGTGAGGGAGCCAACTAAGACTTTAGGCAACGAACTTCACACACACGCTGTGGGCCCACTCTCGCTGGTCGAGGTTGAAGGGGGCGTGGCCAACTGACACGTGAGAGGCGAGTATCACAGACGTCTTTCGAGTGGGTGTACAGCTGATTATATAGATCAACTGAATGACAAGGGTTCAGAGACCAACAGGCACATGAATGACTTTGTGTTCATAAAAAAAAAAATATATATATATATATTACTGTTGAGAGTGTGAAAGGGACGTGTGTGTGTGTGTGTTTGTGTGTGTGTGTGTGTGTGTGTGTGTGTGTGTGTGTTCCCTTTTTCTTTCTTACATGTGTACCAGTTAGGCATAAGATGTGTGTGTGTGTGTGTGTGTGTGTGTGTGTGTGTGTGTTCCCTGCTATTGGAGTAGTTGTATTTGTGGCTGTTTCATGCACTTTTCTGTTGGAAATACCATACTTTCTGGTCTTCAGTTGTGAGTGGAGTATTTTTCCTCCATTGTTGAGAGTTTGTTGGCATTCTTTCTTTATTTTTTACGCTTAGAAGAAAACATAACATTCTTTTTTTTTATTTTGCATTTTTTTTTTTGCACTTGAAATCACTAAAAAATTGAAATTGTTGTCGACTTACCATTTACTAACATGTTATGATATAATAATAAAAGTACAGTGTATCTCCTCCATTTTACAAAAAAAAAAAGCATGAGAATTGGTTGTTTAGTTCCAGAGATATCCGCGTTTCACATATGCTGGTATACAATAAGAGCTTTTTTGGAAAAATGGCTAGCGTTGGAGATTTATGCAAAATAGAATGTCTGGCGGTGAAAGGGTTTAAAAAGATTGTCCTTCAAAACAGACACTATATGTAGGCTATTTCATAGACATCGGTCATCCAAATCTTCCTTTCTCAAGTGGGTTAAATACATCTGAAAAAAAAAAGAAAGAAATATGTACAAATATTCTTGACTACACACACATATCCATTTACACCTGTGTGGTGCAAACGCATTCATACACAAAAATAACAGAATACAAACGCACACACACACACACACACACACACACACACACACACACACCAATACAGAAACACATATCTATTTACATCTGTGTCATGCCAATGCATCCATACACAAAATCACGCTATACAAACACACACACCCACATCCACACCCATACACACATACACATACATACATGCTCCACACTCCCCTTCTTCTGTCACCAACCACCCAAAGAAGCACTATCACTGACACATCCTCTCCTCACCCAGTCTCTCTCCCGCTACCTGTACACAGCATTGAGAGGGGAGGCAACCACTGACATCCCCCCCTCCTCACCCAGTCTCTCTCCTCCTACCTGTACAAGGCATCGAGAGGGGTGGCAACCATTGACACATCCCCTCCTCCAAACTCTCTCCCCCTTACTGTACACAGCACTGAGAGAGAAGCAACCATTGACACATCTCCTCCTCACTCGGTTTCTCTCCCCCTACCTGTAGATGGCATCGAGAGGGGAGGCAACCACAGCCATGGCGGCCATCAGGTTGGAGCACAGGTTGTGGATGCTGTAGTGAGGCAGCTGACCGTGACCCGGGTCCACCAGCTTGGACGCTGAATTACACGCCCACAGCAGGTGGTCCAACACGCACAGCAAGATGGCGGTCACGTCATACCTGTAATCACAGTGTGTACCATTGTCAGATAGCAGTCGTGTCGTGTCACACCTACAGTCGTAGGTGTGTACTATCGTCAGAAAGCAGTCATGTCATACCTGCAGTCCTAAATGTGTACCATTATCAGAAAGCAGTCAGTCATGTCATACCTGTAGTCATAAGTGTTTATCATTATGTGACAGCAGTCACACCTGCAGTTGTAAGTGTATACCATCGTCAGGTAGCAGTCATGTCATACCTGCAGTGTGTACCATTGTCAGGTAGCAGTCATGTCTTACCTGCAGTGTGTACCATTGTCAGGTAGCAGTCATGTCTTACCTGCAGTGTGTACCACTGTCAGGTAGCAGTCATGTCTTACCTGCAGTGTGTACCATTGTCAGGTAGCAGTCATGTCTTACCTGCAGTGTGTACCATTGTCAGGTAGCAGTCATGTCTTACCTGCAGTAAGTGCGTACCATTATCAGATAACAGTCATATCTGCAGTCATAAGTGTATACCATCACGGGTACCTTCATCAGATAGCAGTCATAACATAAGTGCAGTCCTAAGCATGTACCATCCTCACAAATCCAAAGCACACACAGGACAGCGTTCAAGTCATAGCTGCATCACATGACTCCACCTCATACAAAGTGATACTACATAAGCTCAAAAGTGACTCAGCAGCACTGCACAGTTTCATCCAAATGGTCAACCTGATACTGACCCCCCATCCTAAGCCTACTCCTTCCCTTCCCAGTCAGACAACAAGCTTCTGGCAAATTATGTATTTGCCAAACAAAGTAAAATTCTTCAGGGCCCTCGCACTTCTCCATCCTTCCCGCAGCAAAATTCAAGCTTTTTTATTGTGTAGATCTCTAAAAGGAAACTCTTCTATCTATTCCTCCCCTCCCTCTCCCATCTCTCTCCCCTCATCAACCCCTACCCCTTTCCTAGACCTTTCCTAGATTAGGTGACCTGACACTGTGAAAAGTCTCTTACCTGTACTGCTTCACTCGTCTGAAGCTGGGCTGAACGCGAACATATCTTTGCATAAGGGAGAGCAGGGAGTCTTGCAGGACAGAGCTGAAGATGTTCTGGGCGAGGGTAGGGGCGCAGGTCGTCCACAGGTCATGCCGCAACCCTCGCAGGTGAAAGTTCCACATTTGGACCGTAAAGGAGCATCGCTCGTCCTGAAAACACAGCATGAAATATTTGAAAGAGAGTATCATGGAAAACTGTTTCTTGAAAAAAAAAGTCAATACCTTTTCTTAAAATAACTGCTGACTGACAGATCTACCTGTCCGCTACTTTCATCTTTAAAAAAAGATCTGTGCCACCAAAGGAACAGATTTGTTCCAATTGTTTTTTCTTTTTTCAACAAAAATCATGAGAAACAAAAAAGAAAGCAAAGCGCAAATGACCTTTTAACCAGATCTCAAATTTTTTCACAGGAAAGTTGCTATGACCATAACATTAATGCCAATCATAATCCTTCGCCTCTGCATTCACTGGATCAGAAAAGACATCAATGAACAACTCTCCAGCAGCGCAGTTTCTCCTCTTGTGAGTTGCCTCATGGTGTATACACAGCATGCATCCTGCATGAGATATGGAAAGAATGAAGGAAGTAAGAAAATTGAATGAACGATATTGAACAATACTGACTGGATGTCACGGGAAACGACTGAATGAAGCACCAGCTGGCAGCTCTTCAGTTGGCACTACCCAGGTAGGCAGCCCATTGTGTAAACGAGTGTGGATTGTAAAGCGCTTACAGCTTGGTCTTTAGCTGAGAATAGGCGCTATATAAGTATTCATTATTATTATTATTGTTATTATCTCACACTGACAGCTCCCTGCTGGCTGCAACAGGATGAACCTGAATGTGGCTTTGTCCAGGGTGGCCCGGAGTAAGCAACTTGGGAACATTGTCACTATAAGGGCATGGGTAATTAGAGGTAAAAATACAGCGGACATGTAAAATAACGAAAAATGTTAATCACAATCCCTCATTTCCAGCAGCAGTTCAAATGGTTATCATTCTGCATCGTTTACCTGACTACACCATTAGCATAGGGATCAGGAGAACCTGTTGGTCCTATCCATCTGTCTGTCTGTCTAGCTGCCTGTCTTTCTGAACGAAAACTCGACAAAATGAATTCGTCAATTTTCACCATATTTTACAGGCTATACAGTCAGTATCTTGAACTATCTGCCTGTCTGCCTGAACAATGACTAAAAAAAATGGATTAGCCATCTTCATAATATTTAACAGGGCTGCACAGTCAGAATGCTGAGTTGTTTATCTGCCTGTTTGTCTGAACAATTACTCAGAAGTGGCTTAGCCAATCTTCACCATATTTTACAGGCTGGAAAGTCAGTATCTTGAACCGTCTATCTGCCTGTTGGTCTGAACGACAACTCAGGAATGGATTAGCCAATCTTCTGCCTGTTGGTCTGAACGACGACTCAAGAATGGATTAGCCAATCTTAATCTTTATAGGCTGTATGGTCAGCATCTTGAAATTTTACATCCACCAGTGGCAAAAACTGATAAAATCCCAAACGCACATCGCTTGCTTTATCTTCAATGAGACAGGGGAAGACGTCTGAGTGTGTAGTATCTGTTAAAGGCTGCTCTTATGTCATTCCTTTTTTTCCAATCTTCAAAGTGCTAGCATTGCTGACCTCGTAGAAGTCTTTGATGTTGGCCCAGTCTGTGGAGTCGGCATCCATGAGGATGGTGGTGGCCATGGTCTGGCTGTGGAGCTGGACGATCTGCTTCATCAGGGCATCCAGCAGCTCGCTGTACTGACGCAGCAGGCTGGTGAACAGCCTCTTCCTGTGATGGTCACCACAGCACACAGTTCAAAGAAACACACATCACCGTGCAAACACATGCTTTTTACAATATGCAAAAGACCAACAAATTTTCAAGCAATATGTCCTGTTGACTTCAAAATGTTCATGCAGGCGGCGACCTAAGGAGTAACTGTTTTGTACCTTTTCGTGTATGGATGTTACTCAGGACTCCCATTAAGGAAAAGCAAAAATCCCTAAAACCATAGGACAGCATGTGTGCACACGCGCGCGCACACACACACACACACACACACACATACAGTGTCTCACTCTCACACACACACACACACACACACACACACACACACACACACACACACAGTGTCTCACACACACACACACACACACACACACACACACACACACACACACACACACACACACACACACACACACAGAGTGTCTCACACACACACACACACACACACACACACACACACACACACACACACACACACACACACACACACAGAGTGTCTCACACACACACACACACACACACAGTGTCTCTCACACACACACACACACACACACACACACACACACACACACACACACACACACACACACACACCACCTTCCCTCTCCTATCCCACCGTCAGGGTCACCGGTATTGGCGAGTCCATGAGGGCTGTCGTTGGACGGACGTGGTGGCGCCCTCTGGAGGGAGAGCTCACTCACGCCAGCTCCGCGACTAAGCAATTATTGTCGTCAGTAGGGGCTTAGTAGGTGGTGTCCTGCGTATGTTAGATCAGAACAGGCGCCACTGAACACCACCGAAGTGACTCGGCAGCAGTGCAGTGTCTCCTCCAGTGGGTTGCCTCTTGACGACTTGACAGTGACTGCTCCCTGTGGATTGTCGGTGCCGGGGCTGCGGCGGGGCCGACCGGGCTGCTGTGGCTGTGGATGGGGTGTCCGAATGAGCAGCGTGGGTGCACTGCCTCTGAGATGGTGCAGAGATTGGGACAGCAAATTTTTAAAAAAAAAAAAAAAAAAAAAAAGTTATATGATATTCTACTTTCTGCACATCTGCCAAAACTTACCTTAACCTAATCCTAAACACTTGTGAAAACCTTTTAAAAAGAAAACTGTTTCAAAATTCTTAGTCATCATAGTTATTTATAAAGTTTTTCTTTGGTTTTTTCTTGTTGTCCCAACTTCTGCGCCACCTCAGAGGCAGTGCACCCATGCCGCTCATTTCGACACCCCATCCACAGCCATAGCCCAGTCAGCCCCACCGCAGTCCCAGCACCGGCAATCCACAGGGAGCAGTCAATGTCAAGTCAAGAGGCAACCCACCGGGGGAGACACTGCACTGCTGCCAAGTCACTTCGGTGGTGTTCAGTGGCGCCTGTTCTGATCTAACATATGCAGGACACCACCTACTTAGCCCCCTACTGCAAAAACTATACCCTATCACATATGCATGATTCTCGAATAACTTAATTCTCTGCTCCATTTTCAGAAGATAACTTAAAACCAAACTATACTATCAAGCATGAAAAAGAAGGCAATTCGCAATCATTACAGCTTTCTGATGCATCTTCAGGTGATAAAACAGAGTAATGAAAATTCCCACTGGACTGCTGTCACTCACCCTCCTTCGTCTGAGGTCAGCAGGTTTTCGAAGTGGGTCAGGTGGTTGCGCAACATGCTGCAGGTGGCCAGGATCACGTACAGCTGTTTCGGGGTGGCCTTGCCTGGCACGTCTCTGCTCATCTGAACAGGCAGGTCATCGTCATGGCTTGAAACATTCAAACACCTGCAATCTCATGCTTTTTCAAAAACAAAACAGAAATATTACAGCAACACTTTCTTTAACCAACTCTGTGTACCCAAAACTAATACCAGAAACAAAAGAGTGCAGATTTACAACTAACCCTCCAGCACGCACAGATATATGCTAAAAAGAGAAAAGGGCAGGAGGATCAACTTGACATTCGCTAAAAGAGTTTCAGTTTCATCAAGAAGACATCACTGCGTGCGAACTAGTCCATATATGGTATACCACATCCGCTAAGTTTTGAGACCACACTACACTTGATTTTAAGATGAGGGATAAATGAATTAACAACTAAGAATTACCTTGACATACACTAAAAGAAAAAAGGAAGCAAGAACCACCTTGACATACACTAATGGAGAAAAGGGAATGAGAATCACCTTCACATACGCTAGAAGAGAAAAGGGAAAGAGAATCACCTTCACATATGCTAAAAGAGAAAAGGGAAAAAGAATCACCTTCACATATGCTAAAAGAAAGAAAAAGGAAAAAGGAACCTTCACATACGCTAAAAGAGAAAAGGGAAAAAGAATCACCTTCACATACGCTAAAAGCGAAAAAGGGAAAGAGAATCACCTTCACATATGCTAAAAGAGAAAAGGGAAAGAGAATCACCTTACATTTGCTAAAAGAGAAAAGGGAAAAAAGAATCACCTTCACATACGATAAAAGCGAAAAAGGGAAAGAGAATCACCTTCACATATGCTAAAAGAAAGAAAAGGGAAAGAGAATCACCTTGACATACGCTAAAAGAGAAAAGGGAAAGAGAATCACCTCACATATGCTAAAAGAAGAAAAGGAAAGAAAGAATCACCTTCACATATGCTGGAAGAGAAAAGGGAAAGAGAATCACCTTGACATACACTAAAGAGAAAAGGGAAAAGGAATCACCTTCACATATGCTAAAAGAAAGAAAAGGGAAAGAGAATCACCTTCACATATGCTGAAAGAGAAAAGGGAAAGAGAATCACCTTCACAAATGCTAAAAGAGAAAAAAAGGAAAGAGAATCACCTTGACATATGCTAAAAAGAAAAGAAAAGGGAAAGAGAATCACCTTCACATATGCTGAAAGAGAAAAGGGAAAGAGAATCACCTTCACATATGCTAAAAGAGAAAAGGGAAAGAGAATCACCTTCACATATGCTAAAAGAGAAAAGGGAAAGAGAATCACCTTGACATATGCTAAAAGAGAAAAGGAAAAAGAATCACCTTGAGCAGCTGCCCATGGAAGCTGCCGAGACAGCTGCAGAGGGCATCGATGAAGGAGGACCTCACCGGTATCAGACATCCATCACACCCCACTCGCGCCAGTGGCAGCAGACGACAGGCCATGGACAGGAACTGATGGCTGCCCTGGTTACAACACAAACAAACTAAAATATCTGCTTCAGTAGTGAAACCCCTGTTTCATATTCTTTCCCTTTCAAGCTTTTTTTCACCACTCAACGTTGGTCTGCTTATACCTTGCTTTGTTCTTCAGCTATCACCGACAGAATCTTTTTGCATAAGCAGCCATTTTAAGTCCCGTCAAGGTCACCACCTTCCATCTTCACAAATGATACCTATGCATGACACCAGAGTGTGTATGTTTAAAGTTCATGTCATCCATCCAACCGGCACATGATGTTGCACACTTCTGAGAAAAGTGGGATAGGATTTAGACATGCATGCAACATGTTGTATACATGCGTTCACACACTGGACCTGGGTTTAAAGTCTCATCCAAAGGACTATGAGGGTCTGCATAGAGATGTTAACTCCAAAAAGAAAAAATATTTTCCAGCTCGGAAGTCTCGTGTGTGAATCGAACCCCAAACCTTCAAACTAGGGCACTCACCTGACCAACCATACCTGTTTGTCTGTATGATTTTTTCTCCCAATAAGCCCCTTGAATACTGGGAACACAGAAGGTGGGCATTTGGCCTAGGTACGTTATGCCTCTACGTGTTAAGTCAGCGTGTGCACTTTGTGTCCAAACCAACACATCTCAAGGGATGGAACAATGCACACAGCTGGGACCAGTCAATGAATGATTCTCACACTAGACAACCACTTTTAAGAGCAGACCAGCCAGAGTCATTTAGAAAGATCTCAGAGTGTCTTTGCCACTTTCTGTCAGGTCAGAAATGTGTTATGCTGGCAGCAAATTGACTGGTATGACATGTGCAGACTATGCAAGTTGCATAACAAAGCTAACCTTGAATATGTATCATACTTGTCAAACAGTCAACCTCTTGACCATTAGATCTTTTTTTTTTTGCCAAAAAACATGGCACAGTTTTTCATCCACCAACACATAACACACACACACACACACACACACACACACACACACACACACACACACACACACACACACACACTCATGTCCCAAAACACATCTGCATCAAAAATGGAAATCTTTAAAAGAAAACAAAAATTTTAAATCAGCACCTACCAAAGAAGTGACTTTGGGGTACCCAAGTCCCAGCCCTTGTAGTGCCGCCTCTACGGGCACTGTCTTGATGAAGCGCTGTTTGTCCCAGAGGGCGCTCTCTGCCCCCAGTGAGGTCTGCATCTGGTCCAGCAGCAGACTCTCCACGGCCTGGCTCAAGTCCATTGACAGCTTCTTGAACACCAGCTTCCACTCCCACCGGAACCGCTCCCTCCAAACGGCTGTGCTCCACCACTGCCACAGAACACACAGAGTTCTGTCCCCTCACTACACCTTACAGCGTGTTGCTTGGCATGGCTTTATATGGTGAAGAGAAGGGAAACCACTTACCCTCTCATATGAGAAGATAAGTGGTTTCTCGTTCTTTGTTTTCACTGTCCTAAATGTTTTTGTTTTTGCATGAAGAAGACCCAAGAGGTCGAAATGCATTGTGTCTTGTCCTGTACTTTGTTTGTCTATGTCCTTGGTGGTAACTAACCCCCTCTCTTTCTAAGTTTAACTTACATTCATTGATACAATTTCTTTTTCTGCTGTTTTTTTTTAATATACCTAATTCTTTACATGCATGCACAATGTGTTTATGTGTATCTACATTTATCTATAAAACAAATTTCATCATTACAGTCCCTTGAGGAAGACCTTAAACAGTTGAAATATTAGGAAGAAACTGACATGGTTGTTGTTTGTTTCTTTGACTGACTAACTGACTGACTGACAGACAGACAGACAAGACTACGTGTGTGTGGTGTGTGGGTGCGTGCGTGCATGTGTGCGTACATGCGCATGTGTATGTGTCAAAGGACATGTGAAAGATGATCAGGTAGTCAAAGATCCCCACAGTTCCCTACCCTCCAACATAATTGTTTAACAGGGTAGAGATGCGACAATGCCTAAAGCCCTTCCTGTCATTCATCCAGGTTTTCTTCACTCGCCTCGGCAAGACATCCACCTGCGTTACACCCAAAGGATACCAGTCACTGACGCTAACACACTGCGCACGCTGGGTCCACAAAAGTCTCACCTTTCGGGGCAGCCACCATGTCCCCGTGAGGATTGTTGATCCACATGTCCAGCTGGGTGTCGCTGCTGCTGAAGCTGCCGCTCTGTTGGTACTGCAGTGAGTGGGCTGTGTAGCGGGCTGCCTCTGGGCTGGCTGTGGGCTTCAGCACACCTGAACACAGAGACGTTTCTCCATTAAGACTCTGTCCTTTCCACTTCTTGATTGCCTGCATGTCCCACACATTTAACAGTTTTTTTTGTATCCTCAAACGTTCTAATACATGCAAAAAGCTCTCGCAACAAACTAGAAGTGGGAGTGTTCCAGTGCACTTCAGTAAGCTAGTGGATCCATTTGCATCAATCATACAAGACAAGTGAGACCCAACTGCAGTATGCACACACATACACACACACACACAACACACACACACACACACACACACACACACACACACACACACACAAAAAACACTGCAGCAGGTCACGGACAACTCACCCCTGATGCTAGCCTTGCGCCGGGACTTCTTGGGCGGGTGTCCTGTGATGTCCCAGGTGACTGAGCGCAACAAGCTGTCGATGTGGTCATCCAGCCTCATCAGTGCCAGGACGATGCTCAGCAACGACTGCATGCAGTCCTCGGGAAACACCACACCACGCTTTGCAGAGGACTGCCTGGAGGAGTGGTCTGTGTGGTGACAGGGGGCGCTGTGGTAGTGGCGGCAGCAGCACTGGCACCCGACGCCAAGAACATACTGTCCAGACTTTGAGCCTGAGTACGTCCAGCGATCACTCCCCTTTCTTTAGAATTGCTTAATCCTGTCATTGATAATGGGTGGTGGTAATGAAGATCAACAACGCTCCAGTGTACTGATTTACTGGTATTAATTTCAAAGATATTTTGTTTTATTTCTTTGGTTTCTTCTTTCCTCTTCCTTATGTTCAATCAGTTAATTTGTACATTTATTTTCCACGCTTTCATTCACATATTACTATGTATCTAAAAACTGAAGAAAAAAATCATAATTTACTAAGGAAGAAGATGAACTGATAATGAACATCACCACTCAAGTTCAGACTGCCAGGGTAGTCATCCTTGAATCATGCATCCCTTACGTTTGTGAGCTGATTAATCAGTTTCTTGCCTGTCCCTAGGGCAGTAATTATGTCTCTTGTTTGCTCTCTGCTCTTGACTTTATCCTTTGGCAACCATACATCCTCACAAAGAAGCCCTTTATAAACCAGAATTTATTTCCAAAGTCCAGACCTCTTTTTCCTTGCCATTGCAGGGTTGAACTTCAGTAGAGAAAGTTCAAACAGTGTCTGAGACAGGAACTTCTTTTCAGAACTCTTTGTCTCTTATATATACAACTGCATAAACTTCTACTTTGTTGGCTAGCACTCGCCTACAGAGACCACTCACTTTGACAATCACCAGCTTTGTGTCTTGTGGAACAGTTTCTCCCCTTTCAAGCCATAAAGCATGTATGAATTCTTGTCTTCCATGGCAAAAAGTGTTCATGACTATAATGTTTTCATCAATTTGGCTGACACAAAATCTGCTGAGAATCTGCTGATCCTGTCTAGCGAGTTGTCTGATGCTCCAAGTTACACTACCTGCCAACCAAAAAGTCCTGAGGCGTGTGGAGGATGGCCAGCGCTTCCCCCCTTACTACTGGGGCGCTCTCAATCCCTCACTACCTTTACAAGTTCAGGTGAGAAGGAAAAATGTTTTCTTGGGGAAGTGCTGTTCTGCTTTCCCCTAGCAAGGCTGAGGGGTGGATGGATATCCACTCAAGAGCATCAAATCAGGGGCCCCTGGAGTAAAAGGGCAATAATCTTTGGGGATCACTAGCTGGGAGGACAAGACAACCATTGTTGGTCACAACTATGCTAATCGCAATGACCGTGCTTTCAGTGTGGAAAAAAAAAAGAGTCAATTCAATTCATTTCATGTTGCTTATAGCCCAGCTGACCTCAAAAGGCCGTATCAGAAAAAATGAACAACGTTGATGACTGACAAAGGAAGAATGTTACAATCACCACCTTTCTTCTGGTGAAGACACTAATATTCCCAGTTCCAAAATTTTCTGTGGTGCATTCTGCAGAACCTGAAACCTGGTAGGCTGTTCAAGTCCCCTTCCCCCCCCCCCCCCCTCCTCCCCCCAATTTAACCCTCCAATACTAAGCAACGGGAAGTCCATGTCATCCCATGTTCCTTTTTGTTAATCTGGCACTTGTTTGTACAGACATGAGTAAGAAAAAGGACAGATGTCAACGAGTAAAAAGGGATCCTGCGTAAAGTAGTTTTAAGAATTACTTACCTATCTTAAATTCTAACAAACCATCCCGCCTCCCACAATATACCAGGAAAGGCGCTGAAACTGATGTATGAACTCAGGCAGGGAAGTGATGTATGACTCAAGGGTGACTATCCAAGCAGTCTTATATTCGAGGCACGGTTAGTTCCCTTGCTTCAGCAATTGAATTTTTTTTTTTCCTAAATGTGGTGAATCCTGATTTAAAAGGCGATGTTTCACACCATGAAGAATAAAAGCAAAGTAATAAGGTATGTATTTAATAAAACTACTGTTTGAACACACATTCTTTGATATATGTTGCTAAGTGTTGCTAAGATAAGGAAACTTAAAACCCAGCAGCCAACCAGTTTGAAACATACTTAAATACTAAAAATATGATTCAAAATCTCCATTCAATTTCCGTTCAAAAATCATACGTATTTCATTTTACTAAATCTTATATTACACTCCATTTCAACTGAACTTAACTTCTACAACAACTTTCTAAAAACATAAATGCGTGAAAAATAATTTCAGATACTTTGTTAAAAAAAAAAAACATTAAATATCTTGGAAAGCTGCACAATCTAAGGTTTACTTCGAGGGGGAGGGGGGGGGGGGGGGGGACTAGCTGGATATGAGAGGATTTAACATATCCTTCAAATAGGGCAGTCACAATGATACTATAATCTCTCCTGCTCTTGTTCAGGACCTGAAGAATGAGAGGTAAGGGATAGGCTTTTTTACACACACACACACACACACACACACACACACACGCACACAGAGGATGGATCAGCAGAATTAAAACAGCCAGTAACTCCAGGAATTCATTCCTGCATTTTTTCCCCCAACTTCATTTTGGGGCTGTTAAGAGATGGGATGGTGGAAGGGGGACTGGCAGGAAGAGCTCAAAAAGACAATGGACAGGGGCAAGCAGAAGAAATTTTAAAAAAAAAAAAAAAATCATTTACCACAGCATTAGCAAGCCAACGCTGGATCAAGGAATCTGCTTACATGAGAATAATGTCGCTTTTTAGTAACGAAAATAAATCAGAAAAAAAAAAACAGTGAGATATCCTACCTCCAACGCTGTTGCGGTGTATCATGTCTTTGGACTTGCCCGATGACCCCATCACGTTGTTTTTGTGCAGACCATGTTCGCCGCCTGCCTGGGCCAACACACGCTGAGAGTTTTTCGCCACCTCATCGCCGATCTCGTCCACGAGCAAGGACATCTCGTCAGAGAACTTCTCCAGGTACAGCTCATGCAGAGCCTTGAACACCCCAGTGACTTTGCGGAACATGCCGCTGTTGAGAACAACAAAATCCTCATCGATCATGGCGATGACAGAGTCGGCCACAATCCCACAGTTCTTGGCCAGGTCTTTGTGGCTTACGTTTTCCTCCTCCACCTGAGAGTTGCACCAACAGCACAATACTAAGTCACAATTCTCAAGGACATTTCAACACTAGATTTTAAACATTTCAAAGGCAAGCAATACTTACAGCAGGTCTATACAACTAAAAAAAAAAAACTCATATGCAGATTTCTACACTGCTTCTCTGTTACCAATTTCTTATAACTTCCCTTGCAATTTGTTTTCTCTCCCTGATTGTTTCTGGGGATCTCAGGTACAGACACATTCACTGAAAGTGAATTAAACTAGATTGTACCTAATCTCCCGCATAATCCCAAAGAAAAAAAAACAATTCATGACTCATAGCAAATGACACAGCATACTTTTTTTTTAGTTATATATATAAGTCTTTTTTAAATTAAATAGTTATTAATCTGTGAATGACATGTTCAGATATTAATCATCAAAAATGAAGGTTATGGTCTGGGTTGTTTCGGCTGATCCATCTACAAATTCAACCAAAATATTCCAGCTATTATCATTAGCAGAACTGTTCATATCATTAACTGTGTTTAAACACTGAAAGTGTTCAACTATACACAAAGAAAGAAATGTAATTATTACTATTCCTTAATCTTTTGTGCTCCTGTCAGCGCATGACTTATTGTGGTGCACAGAGAGAATCTTTGAGTATTTCATTCTAGATGGATGCATGCAAGTGAAGGTGCATTTGCAAACCTTTTTTGTCTAGACTGTGTGTGTGTGTGTGTGTGTGCGTGTGCACATGCATGTATGCATGCATGCGTTCATGCATGTCTGCTTGTGTGATGTGGGCAAGAGTGTGTGTGTGTGTGTGTGTGTGCGTGTGTGTGTGCATGCATGCATGCATGCGTGCGTGTGTGCGTGTATGGTGCTTTCATCTCTACGAATGCGTGTGCTTTCATCTCTACGAATCAGTGTCTCATGATCTGCCTCTTCTGACTTTGCACTGCAGCCAACAGTTGTACATCTCCATCTCCATCTGATTACTCTTGCATAAGCTCAATCATCACCTGGTTACCTCTGGCAAAAGCCCAATCATCTCCACCTGATTACCTTTGGCACAACCTCAATCATTCCCACCTGGTTACCTATGGCAAAACCCAATCACCTCCACCTCATTACCTCTGGCAAAAGCCCAATCACCTCCACCTCATTACCTCTAGCATTAACCCAATCATCGTCACCTCATTACCTCTAGCATTAGCCTAATCACCTCCACCTCATTACCTCTGGCATTAGCCCAATCACCTCCACCTCATTACCTCTGGCATTAGCCCAATCACCTCCACCTCATTACCTCTAGCATTAGCCCAATCAATCACCTCCACCTCATTACCTCTGGCATTAGCCCAATCACCTCCACCTCATTACCTCTAGCATTAACCCAATCACCTCACCTCATTACCTCTGGCATTAGCCCAATCAATCACCTCCACCTCATTACCTCTAGCATTAGCCCAATCACCTCCACCTGACTACCTCTGGCATTAGCCCAATCACTCTCCACCTCATTACCTCTGAAAAAAGCCCAATCATCTCCACCTGATTACCTCTGGCATTAGCCCAATCACCTCCACCTCATTACCTCTGGCATTAGCCCAATCACATCCACCTCATTACCTCTGCATTAGCCCAATCATCTCCACCTCATTACCTCTGGCAAAAGCCCAATCACCTCTCCACCTCATTACCTCTAGCATTAGCCCAATCACCTCCACCTCATTACCTCTGGCATTAGCCCAATCACCTTCACCTCATTACCTCTGGCATTAGCCCAATCATCTCCACCTCATTACCTCTGGCAAAAGCCCAATCATCTCCACCTCATTACCTCTGGCATTAGCCCAATCACCTCCACCTCATTACCTCTGGCATTAGCCCAATCACCTCCACCTCATTACCTCTGGCATTAGCCCCAATCACCTCCACCTCATTACCTCTGGCATTAGCCCAATCACCTACACTTCATTACTCCGGCAAAAGCCCAATCACCTCCACTGATTACCTCTGGCATTAGCCAAATCACCTCCACCTGATTACCTCTGGCATTAGCCCAATCACCTCCACCTGATTACCTCTGGCATTAGCTTGGCAAACACATCCTCCAGCTGCTGAGCCCTCAGGGCCTTGTACTTGAGCCAGACGCTGTCGTCCAAGCACAGGACGCGCAGACTCTCCACCAGCTCCATGCGGCGGTCCAGGCAGGCAGAAGTGTGCTGCTCCTGGCCCCCGGAGAGGCCACGGGAAGCTGGGACAGCTGGTCACTGAGGTGCCTCTTCAGCCTGGAGGCCAGTCGGTTCCACCGCTGCTCAATCATCTGGACAGAAGACAACACAATGTCATGTTTATTGGGAGTTGCTAGAAAAGAAAAAAAAGGGAACACAACAAACAATGCAAAGCATAGTAATAGTTTGGCTGCTGAGCATTCTTCTGAATGTGGGCAACTTATCATGTGCATGTAGTGTGTGAGTTGTTTGTACATTTTCTGATGACATGAATGTAAAATGATGATGCATCATATCACGAGGTAAAAAATGCTCTCTCCGTCTTTCCATGTAAACTTAAAAGTTACCATGACATTACGTACATGCACCTAAGCACACACACACACACACACACACACACATACATACACAAGCGACATCAATGTACACACAAACATATAACTACATGTGCGCTCATAAACAAATCAAACTTGTACTCCATTCTCTTCTACCTTCTGTACATTATTATGTATACAGATTACAGAGAGAGAGAGAGAGAGACCCAGAGAGAAAGAGAGAAAAGAGAGAGAGAGAGAAGAGAGAGAGAGGGAGACAGAGGCCAGAATTTTAGAAGGGGGCTTACTATATTTGCCCAGTGGCACCCAGACACATCCAAAAACAACTGGCAGTGCACTTTAATTCTCTTTCTTAAATCTTGTAGGCAGATTTTGTTTCACAAAAGTACTCTAAAATAAGCATGAAAATCTGTCAGTGGCATGCCTGAAACTAAATCTGTCGTGTGGTGGGTAAAAACATACACAGTATATACTAAACTTGTACAAAAACAGTGAGACACTGGTGCCTAATCAAACACCAAGTCACTGCTCTCTACATGTACGCTAGGTACCTTTTCATCTAGCAGACATGCAGACAAGGGGCACACAGAACAATGAAAGTGAGATAGTGAGAAATAAATCATGGATAAAAGAGGTACTGAAGCTGTCTTACTAAGGGCTCGAAATACCCACCCATCAGACTGTCCAGGATAACAGAAAGCTCTGGCTGACGAACAGAAATTCTCTCTCTACATGTTTGCTGGGCAACCAGCCTCTGACTGCATCAGTGAAGATGATTTACCAGCCAGCTTTAGTGCTGGCTGATTGCACTTCCCTCCTCTCTTTGTCACTTTTACAGCTCCATCTCCCCCACCCCAAACCCTCCCTACCTTCTCAACCTCCAATCCACCCCCCACCCCCCAACTTGGTTTTCAGAACAGAACACCACCCACTGAGAAAAGGTGTGTTCCCTAAAACATTCTGGCGTTGTTCTTGATTAGCCTTCAGATGACAGAACTGTTTGCCGCTTTATTTGTCCTTTTCAGGAGAGAATCAAAGGTGTGCACAGCATGAAGTCATTGAATTTCGTCTGCTTACTTGTCATTCCACTACCAGTAGTTACTTTTATTTTCCATCTGTTTACTAAGAGAGGGCAAGCAGAAGTTTTAGGGGAACAAGCAAGTAAGAAATATCTGGGAATTACTGGCCCTGTTATTCATGGCACACTTCTACCTGATCGCTGGAGTCCCATGATGGCGTGTAAGGAGGCGCTGGAGACCAGCGAAGGGTCAGGAGCTTCCAGGGCGCTCATTCTCAATGGCAACAGAAGTCCCTCAGAGGAGGTCAAGGTCAGCACCTCTTGCAGCACATCTTCTTCGCTGCCTGGCTCTTTGTCCAGCCGATGGAGCTGGGCAACACGGGACACATTGCTTCATCACTGGTTACCATTTACATTGTGAATATGAGTGAGCAGTCAACTGTGTCCAAGTATTTGTGTGTGGTACGGTGTATGTGTACACTACATTTGTGTGTATGTGTGCATGCATGAACTGTGTGAGGACCAATGCTGAGCTGACAGGCAAACTTAGCCCCTGACAACTTCTCGTGAAGCAGTAACACTATGGACACTTTCACTGTCTGTTCATGCGTGATATTGTCTGTATATGTATGCTTACATCCCCATCCCACCCCCCCTCCCCCCCCCCACACACACTGACATATTTACAAATATGCATGCACATTCATGCACACACATACAGTTGAAGACAGTACTTCTCTGGGGTCTACCCACACCTTCCGGTGTATCCTTTTCTTTCTTGATTTTACCTCCTGACAAGCATTTTCTGTCACACTGAGAACATTGGATATGATTCAAAATGGCAATATACCTTTCAAATTATCAAATTATCATGCTGAAATCATCTGCAGCAAAATCTGAATAATAATGTTTTTCTAGAAACAATGCCAGACACTAAACCTTTCGCTGTTAGATGTCAGAGTCCAGTTTAAGTTCATGCTATGTATTCTAGTCTTGCTGTGTATACAGACATCATTCAAATATACATCTTTAATACCTGATATGGCAAACAATCTAAATAGTACAATAAATAAGCACATAGATTTTTTTTTATTTAATAAAAAAAAGAGAAAGAAAAATGTGTTGTTAGCACAGACATACCAATGCATCCAAAATGATAACAGCTTCCTCAGTCTCTGGGTCATAGCAGGAGTCTTTTTCCAGCACATGGCTGTTGTACATGTGCAAGAGCCCATCTTTTGGTGAGGAAAATGTCCGCTCTCACCAGGCAGATCATTGGTGAAACGCAGTAAACCTTGCAAACAGGAATCTATCCTGAAATTACAAAATGAAATTCATTGCAGCACATTAAAAGGGCAGATATTTCCAACCATAACTCTATACTGATGTACATCTGTGTTACGGAAAGCATGTGTAGGAAGATGGGGGGGGGGGGGGGGGGGGGAGGAGGGGGGGGGGGGGGGGGTGCAAAGACAATGGTGGGAAATGGGGCGTTTGTACATGTACACTCTCAAATGCAAAGTTGGAGTAGTGTGAAATTCCAAAGAAATCAGAGAAAATCTGTCAGTCTCACAGAAGACTTGAAACCAGTAAGAATGACCTGACTCTGAAAGCCTACAAAGAGATGATAACCAGAGATCACAGAATGTTGGATATGATGTGATCAGTGTTTAAAAACTGGAGGCCCTCTGCTCCACAGGAAGCAAAAAAAAAAAAAAAGGGCATTAATACTGCATAATATTCAATGATAAAGTTAGTGATTTCCCCTGACAGTTCTGCCCACAAGTGTCAACAAGTATAAAGAAGACACCAGAGCCACTAAGTCTTTCCCCCTCTCTGCCCTCCCCTTCCTACTACAGAAAAAAAACAGTAAACATGTAATAAAAAAAAAATGTTCAAGAATCTGGTTCCAGTTGATTAAAAACTTATTCTCGCTTGGTCATCATTTCTTCTCTTTAAAGACAAAAAGAAGACAGCTACATGTAACTTCATCCCTCGGTCAAGTTGAATGTAAACACTGCAAAAGATGGTGGACAAGTGACATGCTGAAAATTGCAACACTATACTATAAAGAGAAAGAAATTTCTGTCTCCAAGTATGAATGCAAGGCCGCATGGAATTTCTATGACACCACCACTCACAAAATACACAAGAAAGCGACAGAGACTCATAATGAAGGAGATGGAAATAATGGCATTTGTCTCAATAATTCCACATTGTTGTTGAGCAAAAAGCTTCCAAAACCAGTCATTCTGATCAAATCCCACCAATGACCACTAAACGTCAGCTTGATTTCTTTTGGTACTTAGACTTTATTCTAAGTATCTAAACAAACAAGCAGCGCAACTCTAGACTTTATTCTAAGTATCTAAACAAACAAGCAGTGTATCTCTTCCTCACTTAAGATAATCACATGCCCGTAACTCCAAGAGAATGCTGCTTATGACACCAAATTGCCTAGCACAAATACCAAAACAAAGCAAATAGAACAAATATGAAAACATCAACCAAAAAAGATGTTCCAAGCTTGCTTATATACACTGCCCTGAACACATGTACATGGCAAGAGCAGCTGAAAAATGAACAAACATGACATTTATTTGAGGCTGGCACAGCCTCTTTTATCTTTGCAATCAAATCTTGAATGCAATCAAACAGAACACACATGAAAACAGAAACAAAGACAGGTAACCTCACTGTGACTGATAGGAAAGAAAATCTTAAATGAGGCAGGGAATCCTGAATGAGACAGTATGGCAACTCTTGACCAGTCTCATTTGAAAAGCAGCCATAAGACAAGCATTCATACTAAAAAGAAAAAAAAAATAGAAAGCAGTATGAATGTACTATAGACAAATAAAGTCACAAAATATAAACTTGGTAATGAAACAGCATGAGCTGCAATAGGGAACTCACATCATCAACAGCATGGAAAAAAATGAACTGAGCAACAATCAGTGAACCATTTAAAATCGATCAATATGGAAGTCAAACTGTTTGATCATTATCTCCGCAAAACAACAGAGAAATTCCAGTAGATTCAGGAGTTTCAGGGTGCTCTGCTGGGACCTCTGAAAAAAAGCTATAAAATCACAAGTCCATCTTTTTGCGGATGACTCCTTGGAAAATACAAACAAAGGCAGACTTCAAATCCAGAAAGTCTTGAAGCATGGGCAGAAGAATAGGGAATTAAATTCAGTGTGATTAAATGTTTCTTTCTCAGAGTCCACAGCAACTGATATTATTGTCATCAATTCAAAAACAGACTATCATATTCTTCAACCTACATCTCAGCGTGCAAGTCAATTCATAATAATCATGTAAATCGTAATACAAAAAATTTATAATCAACAACATGACCAAGAAGGCTTGTTATAATGCCATTCTAAGGCTAAGAAGAAAAGAAAAAGAATCTGCTTTATATTCTGTCAGATCAGCAAGAATACAGGATCGGCTCAGGCACCAGGCGCTTCGAAGTGGCGTACACCTCCCTTGTCAGATCTGTCCCCAAGAATATATCAACAACATAGCAAGGGATGCCCCCTACTTTGAAAGGCACTTCTAAACACAGGCTTGTGGGTACCTCCCTTTCAGCTTTGCTCATAGCATGGGCTCTTTTATAAAACATGAGTACAGCTCTCAACATCCAGACTATGCTCTCAACATCCAGGATGTGCTGAAATGCTTCATAACCTACAACTGCCACCCTTCAAGAAAAACAGAAACCACCACCCCTTCTATTTTCATTCAAAATTATCAATAGTAACTTTCTGCTATGAGAATAGAGGACATTACTCCTGTAAAAGGAGGCCTATCAACAAAGCTCAGTGACACAGACATGATATACCTCTTTCCACACACTGTCAGACTGGAATGGCTTACACGAAGAAACTGTAAGAACTGAGACAATCATGAACTTTAAACAGCTTCTCTCATTTCACAAAAAGCATCACTACCAAAAACTTATTTTGTCGTGTGTGTGTGTGTGTGTGTGTGTGTGTGTGTGTGTGTGTGTGTGTGAATGTGTGTGTGTGTGTGAATGTGTGCTGTGTGCATGTGTGTGTGTGTGTGTGTGTGTGTGTGTGTGTGTGTGTGTGTGTGTGTGTGTGTGTGTGTGTGTGTGTCCCAGAGCTAGTTCATGCTAATGTACTTGATGCTGATGCAGACTGGTCATGCAGATCTATGCAGGTAATGGTTCCTTCCCCCACCTACAACTAACCTGACTGGAACACATTTCCAACAGAGAAATCAGAATGTGCCACTCTAGACACATTCACGACAAAGGTATCCTGCTTCTGAAATCATTAGTATCCACACATGTCTGCTCTCCCTCTGCCCTCCCCTTCTCCCCTCCCACCCTTTTGGGGGGGGGGGGGGGGGGGGGGGGGGCATCTTGATCTTGATGACAGGATATAAGCAGCATAATTTCAACCCATTGATGGCGGCTGCTTAATAAAAGAAGAGAAAAACACTTTAAATGCCTTTCCAGTAAAAGAAAAACAACAACAACATGGAATCAACTTTTCCTGCCGACGTGCCCATAACTCCAGCATGATGATGATCATCCAATGATCCGTCGCACCGTTTCGCACAAATGCAGGTACGCGGCACAGAAGACAGACATCGTTTTTATCGTCCTCTTTATGAATAAGAAACACCGCTTTTCCTAGTAATAGATACTGTTAATTAGTTCGTTTGATACTCACTGTCTGGAATTTTCCTCAAGTGTGTTCTCAAGGTTTGACAAATACAGCTGCAGCGCCGATGAATTTGGAAGCCCACCAGCTTCAAACACCGCGTGAAACGGCGGAAGCTTCCTCAATCTGTCATCCAATGGTTCTTGTGTTGTGCTGTTACTAGTGTTTAATGTTGCCATAGTCACCACTTGCAGCTGGTCAGTTTGGCGAATAAACGAACTCTGTGTTTCACGTTTTTGTTTTTTTTTTTTCACATTTCTTCGACAAAATTATTTCTCTGCCATCTTCGTTTCCATTGAGTGGCGTCCCTTGAGACAAAGAAATGTAACTCTTGATACCCAAAAGATATTGTCGTCTGCTAAACAGATCACGACATTCTTGACAAATGAATGAAACTAAAGCTACGCAACACGGAAATATGTAGAACCGAAAATACTTAAATCCGAATGGCTGCCTCTGTTAAAAAAAAAAAAAAAACAAAAAACGTAAACGACATATCGGGACATGGACCATGAAATATTGCCATTGAATACGCGATTTTATGTGGGTATTGGTCTAACCAAATACGACATACTGCTCCTATCCCCTACCCTTCGCAACTGGGCCTAAATCCAATTTAAAAAAAAAAAAAGAAGAAGAAGAAAAGAAAAAAAAAAGAAGGCGGTCATTTACTATTTCGACCGATACATGTTGGGTCGACCCAATAAGAGACCAGAACTGAATGAATGCATGTATTGCTGAGATCGGCACGAAGCCTACGTCAGCTGTCCCATTCTCAAAGAGAAAACGCTAACAATAATGAAACTTAGGAACCAACATCATCTGCGGTACCAAAGAATACAGGACAAACCGGACTATAAATATTCCAGCTTCTTGCCCAAGACCATCAGGGTCTGGAATAAACTCCTTTCGGAAGTTGCCTTGTTCCTCCACGCTTGACACCTTCAATAGGAGGGTCTCAAGCCTTGCCTAAACTCACCTACTACACCCCCTCTCCCCTCCCCTGCCCCTCCTACCACCACCCCAAACCCTTCCCATCCTTGCCCAACCTTGTTGCCGGGTTGGGCCAGCGAAGCTGGTGTTGTGCTGGAGACCATTGCGGTGTCCGCACTTCATTGGGTGGAGGTCTGAACATGTCGTCAAGGCCCTCTCACCCCCAAGGCCCCCACCCAGCCCATAATTATGTCCTCTTTCCCCTGATAGCTGGTACAATCCACTCCTGCAGCACCCCTCTCCCCGTCCCCCCCCCCCCCCCCCCCCCCCCACCACCACCACCATACCACAACCCCCACAACATCCTCCTTACTGTCCAACTTCAAAACTCTGTTCTCTTTTTTTAACGCTGCGTACCCCGAGTATGACAGTAATGATCGGTTTTCGATCGATGGTCATCAACGGAAGAAGAAAAATACTTTTTCTTTTCTTTCTTTTTCTTCTTTTTTTTTTTTTTATTCCGATTTACTGCTGCCTTACCAGAATCGATGAATCGGATATATTCGTGTGAAAATATCTTTTACAAGACAACTGTCCATAAAGGGTAGGAGGTAGTGTGCACCAACAAGAGAGAGAGAGAGGGGGGGGGGGGGGTCACATAAGGGGAGTGCATAGTGGGCGACCATTGTAAGACAACCCACTACAGCGGTCAGAGCCATCCGACCCACACCCTAAAACAAAGAAACAAAAAAAATTGAGTGAGTGAGTGACTGAATTCATGAACAAATAAACAAACAGAAAGAGTATTGGTGGTTTTCCGGTGCTGTTCGTTTTCTGTGAGCGAGTGATCCTGGAAAGGACACCGATGTATTGGCAACCATGAGGAAGTGGTAATTGAAATTGCCTGTTATGGAAGTTTGAGGTATAGGGGGGGGGGGGGGGGGGGGGGGGGGGGGATGATTTGTTGGAACCTTCAGTTACAGTGTTTGATGGCTCTCCGTGCGGCAGATGTATCAATTGTTTTCAAAGAGCCCGTCAAATTGTGACTATTTTTTTCCAAACAGATTTTTGTAACAAACGTTTCAGATAATCACATTGAGTTATGAATTCCTTGAAACGTTTCTCTTGTTTAAATCATCTCTTTTCATTTCTTGCTTCATCGATCTCCTTTGTATACGAAGACTGTATGACAAACTACTTTACCCACCTTGGTCATATGGGCGGATGTTTGTCTAGAATCTGTAAAAAAAAAAAAAACTATCGTTCCGAGTTCGGAAGGCAAGGTTAGGATCGCGTGTATAATATACGGAATAGAAAGAAGTAACGGTGAGATTCATGAGACCTTGTCTGCTTTAAGACGTCTGCAAAATTTACACAGTACGCATGCGTATCTATTCAATTTTGATTTAGATGTTTTCGATTTCCGTACACGATAAATGGCATAATGATCACTGATTGTCGGTTCTGTACCATTACCATCTTCAGCTCCGTTGCGGTGATTTGAATAAATATGATTACTAATGATAGCAGGTGTTGCCGCACCCTAGCTGGAGACGACACGAATTGTGTCAATCGTAGCAACGTTATGGTGGAGCTCTAGGCATGGTGTTCTTTGAGCATATTAATGTTAGTCACCAAGTAGAATGATGCCGTTTTCATGGATATCTATTGGATTAATTATACACCAGAAATTGTCATACCACTCAAAAATAGATGCAGGACTGCGTTAAAAGTACATGCGAACAATGGATTTGTTTTTGTGTGTTTCACTTCTTTCCGTAACTATGCTACTTGTTTCTTAGTCTGAACGTCTTACAGTAAGATGCTGGATGGAACGATGGATATCAACTGCAATGCCAGTTTCCCCTCAGGCTGATGGATCTTTTCTGATGACGAAGAAATTTAGTGTTGCTGTATTTTCATGATTGTTTTGAGAACTTAATCGTGTTTCAGTCTTTTACACACACACACACACACACACACACACAGTGGTTAGGGGTATTTAAGAAAAAAAGGACTTTTAGAACTCTCCACTCAAACACGGTAGTACAAAAGATTATGTGAGGAAAGCCATGAAGAAAGGGTTACACTGAAAGAAAAAAGTTATTGTGCACATCGTTACATACGAATGTAGCCCAAAAAAAAAAAAAAAAAAAAAAAAAAAAAAAAAAAAACATCAGTTATCGCAGGTAAGTTGCGCATATTTTCTGCACTCCGCTCGACACAAAAAAGAAGTCGTTTGTTCCAAAGCTGCGCAGGCACAATCAATGTGCATAGTTTTCATGAACGGCATCTGCAGCGTCCCGTAAAGATGGACACACACTGATCAGAAGACGTGTGGAAGCGTCAGGTTCATGGGTCAACACACTGCAGTCTACCCCAATGATGGGAGCGTCCCACACACACACATACACGCATGCATGCGCAAATTTGAGCAGCACGTAAGAATAATCCAAGTAACTGCCAAAGATTTCCTGTATGACTCTCTTTTCATTTGTAAACGTCACAGCGCTTTCTTTTCAATATAATTAACAATCAATTGCAAAAGAGAAACTTGGGGCAAAAAAAAAGAAAACAAAACAAAGACAGAGAGAAAGAAAAAGCATGCATTATACAGCAAGGAGTTACGACATCACAACACTCAGACTGAAGCGGAAACTTGTCACTTCAACATAGGATGGAGTATCAGCAAAATAATAAAAAGTTCATTTGAACTTCTGAACATGCTGTGCAATTATCCTTCTAGATTGCATGCGATCAGGGAAGGCACGGGTGTTGACACTGGAGTCCCTTTGGACTGGGGCCAGAGGGGACTGGAGCATGTCAACAGGGTGAAGGTGTAGATCTTGTTGGCAAGGTGTAGATCTTGTTGGCAAAGGGGGGAAGTCATCTGGACGCAAATTGAACTGGTGTTGTGTGAGATTGTTTTATGGGTTGCGTTTTTTCCGCGCAGCATTCCGATCTACTGGGCTGCAAGTTTGGGGACAGAGTACGCTTGTGGGTGCGATTTGCGACGAGACATGCTCCATGATCTTGAGCATTGGTGGTGTGTGGTTTTATTGGCAGTGGCTTAGAGATCGTTCTGAAGTGGACAGTTTATGTGTTTTGGTCTTGGAATGTAATGGATGCGACTGGGAATGGCAGATGTCTGGATTTTGAGAGCCAAACATTTTGTCCCTTCAATGGTAGAAGCAAATGTGTCTTGATGTAGAACCTGTCTGAGCAGTTCTTGGTAAGAAAAAGTGGAAGTGTAGTTGGTAAATTGAATTTTCATCGGCTGGCAAGTTGGTCTGAAGATTTAAAAAGACTGAACAGCAGGCCGTTTCAGACGACACATTCAAAATGGCCAAATGACGGCTGATGAAGTATGCTTGGATAGGTGATTGTGGGGAAAGCTGGTGGAAGTCTTTTGAATGAGCTGAATCCATGCATGCAGTTTGTGTCTCAAGTCATTTTCACAGCTGTAGCTGCCTAAATGGATAGGTTGACATGTTGATTTGGCTTGTGCACATTAAACCATTTCTGTTACCTCAGTGACAGCGAGTCCAAAAGCAACACGTTTTTGAGTTTAGAAGTTGTGCTAGGATATTTTCTTCCATTTATATGACAGATTATTTCTCCACCGAAAAAGAATCTGATGCAGAGGGAGCTGATTACGGGCCGTTGCTTTTTTCTGCGGAGTGGAATTTGGAGTGTTTATGCCATGTTAGTTAGTGTCTAGTTTGGAGCTGCTCTTTTAATCTGCCATGTGCAGCAGAATGGTAGGTATGTGTGTGTGTGTGGTGTTTTACACAGAGAGTGATAAACAGACAGACAGAGAGACAGGACACAAACAAAAGGCAACAGAAAGTGAGGGGAAAGCGAAAAGAAAGATAAGAGAGAGAGAGAAAGACCAACACAAAATGTGTCAGGAACACAAACCTATTGTTCCGCCAATACTATGACTGGCCTCCTCCCTCTCCCCCAACCCTACCCCAATTCCTAATCTGTGAACCTGCTCTGCAAGAAAAACTGACTACAGAACTGGACTTGATACATCCTCAGACATTTCAAAATAACAATGAACCCCCTCTTGTTTGGTGAGGTGCTTGAATGATCAATAAAGTGATCATAGGCCTGTAACAGAAGAAGAAAAAAGAGACGGAGACAGGGAAAGAGAGAGAGAGAGAGAGAGACAGAGAGAGAAATCCTGAAGTGAAACAAGAGAGAGAGAAAGAATAACAAGGATTTAGCATAATCAAAAACTAAAGATACTGAATGGAATGTTGATGATAGGTATCTTTTAAGAGTAATTTAACGTCATCTATAATTCTAAAATGGGGAGTTTGTATTATACTCCCTGTTTGGCTAGTATACTTACCATATCAGACCATAGCATTCTATGGCAGTTAGTCAGCTCTGCCAGGCCGAATTTTTTTGTGGCTAATGCAGTAATGAACAATATAAGATTCTCCATCATCCCAAACACAAAATGACAATGAAAGTCATATTTACGGCCAGCACTTTATTTCACATATAGGTTTCAGAACACATGCACTCTTATCTGGGTCTGAATCAACAATATCAGAGACATAACATCCAGCATCTTCCTATTACAAATAACGTTCCAATCAATAAGAATCTATCAGTTATCTTTTTATTACATTACACGCAGTTCCAAATCTGACCAAAACACTGCAGCCAATAAGCGAACTTCAAAACTCCAAAATTCTACAGAAAACGAAATATTTCTGTAGTTTGCAACAAATTTACACGTTGTCACTTTTCTCCTCTTACTCATGCTGCTATCCGCAGTCCCCACACCAGACTGACCCACATTATTTTCTAAGGCGCTGGCAAGGAATGTTGGAAGCTTCCAGATTTGTGTCATTCATGAAGAATCTGCCAGAAGACGGCAGACAGTGTGCTGCGTTGTCTTTCCATTGTTGATTCACACCCAGAGCCACACAGACAGAGCAACGCAGGTTGCTGCTATCAGATCACACTAATAACACAGCATTTATGCATCCGTCATTCTCTGGATGGTTTGTCACTTGGGCGTACTTCCCTGAAAACAAACAACAAGAAATCAATAAAACGCATCATTCATTTGTGTTTGGTACACTTTCTTCACACACACACACACATGTTCATGCGCATACACACATATTTATACACAAGCTCTCACACATGCTAGTTGAGTTCTGTGCAGGTACACACACACACACACACACACACACACACACACACACACACACACAACACACACACACAAATTCATGCACATAAAAATATTCATACACAAGCTCTTACACATGCTAATTGAATTCTCTGCAGAGATAACAGAAATACAAAACATGAACATAAGAACAGTCATGCTAACTGGCCCTTTTATATTCATCTTCCTATTATTCAGACCCCTCCCCTCAATACCTCTCTCCTCTCTTTTTTACTTTCATGTATGAGTAATATTGTAATGTATCTTTTTTTTTTTTATCCCTAAGCTCCATGGAAAATCAACAGGGCACCACACTGAAAAATGATTCATCAGGTCCTAGAG
Organism: Conus betulinus; assembly: GCA_016801955.1. NCBI lineage: Eukaryota > Metazoa > Mollusca > Gastropoda > Neogastropoda > Conidae > Conus > Conus betulinus. Next base: position 476,936 of record JADBJO010000410.1, read on the forward strand.
TCTTTTTGCTTGTGTGCCAAGGCTTGAATCGCTGCAAATATTTTCCCAGTCCATTCTACACTGATGTCAATTCATCATTTTTTGGTTTGTGTCCATCTTCCTCTGCATCTCCTTCCCTCACCATTTTCTTCAAGAACTGTTCAAGCCAGGTCATCTGAGCTTATCAATGGCCATACCAATGTAGTTTTCTTCACCGACATCGGTAAATCTTCATATGGTTTGATGTGCTGCTTAATGTTTGATGCACTTGTTCTCTGACGATATCACTTTATCTGACATTTAGTGTATGGCAGTAACACATTATTTCCATGGCTTGAACTCTCCTTTCCAGATCTGCAATGAGGGTCCATGTCTCATGCACAAACAGGATGGAATATATCCAATGCACATAGGACCCTGACTACGTGTGTTTTATGGAGATGTTACTATCCTTCCATGCAGACTGAAGCGTAGACAGTGCTGATACTGTTTTTGCTGACCTTGAGAGAATTTCCAGTGTGGATCCTTCATTGTCACCGATGGATCCAGGTGGGTGAACTGTTGGAACAGTTTCTAGCTTCTGTCTGTGCACAGTTATGTTGGTACTCATAGTACTGTTGTGACCCACCATCAACTTGGTCTCCTCAACGCTGATTTTCAGGCCATTTCTTGTAGACGTTTTATTCAGTCTTTGAATACACTTCAGTTCTTGTTAACTGCCAGCAAGGAGTTCTTGTTAACTGCCAGCAAGGTCATTGATGTCATCTGTAAATCAAAGGCTTGTGATGGTTTTTCTTTCAAACAGGGACTGTGCTGATATGTCTTCAAGTGCATCTGTCATGATGCTTCAGAGAAAGCAGAAAGAAACTCCTGGGAGAGCTTGACAGCAGAAGATCTTCTGAGAGAAGAAATCCCCCTCGGAGAAGTGATTCAGCCCTGAACTCCTTACACTCTAGGGGGCGGGCCGCATCCAGGTCATGACTCACAGATGCTCTTCCACTATCAATTTTTTTTTTTTTTTCCCCTTGAGCTGCTTGGATTTGAACTCACAACTTTTGTATGGATTGGCATCTCAAGGTGTGTGTCTTTTTTAGAAGAATTTCCCCCCCCCCCCCACCCCCCCCCCCCCCCCCCCCCCCCCCCCCCCCCCCCCCCCCCCCCCCCCCCCCCCCAAAAAAAAAAAAAAATCTATGAAGACACAGGCCTGAAAGCCTGATTCCCTCAAACTGCTTGTATTTCAGAGATATGTTGAATCAGAGATATATTGAAATGTCTTGGAGACATAGGACAGCCCCGACGAACTCCCACTAAATTATGGAACCACTCCACTCTCCCTGTATGGGTCATGTACTGTCGTTTTGGAGTACAGAGGAAGGTTGATTTTCATTAGCTTTTGCTCAGTGTTAAACTCTTGGTTCAATGTGGCCCAGTGAGCCTCCTACCGGACTGTTAATGCCTTTTTAGGGTGTATGAAGATGAGGTAGAAGGGTGTAGGCAATGAGGGTGTTCCCATTTCTTGTAACAGATCTTTAAAGGCCGAAGAGCTATTCAGCAGGAATGGGAAGGAAAGGTAGGGGTAGTAGACTACAGCACCAGAACTTCATCTTATTCATGAATAAAACATCCCTAAAAAAATAATGTCCAGTAGGGGGCAAGCTTGTAGTGAATACGTCACACATTGTTTAGAGTAGCTGGTGACGCGATTCTCAGACTCTCACTTCAATTTGCCCATTTTTCCTCCAAAATGTGGGTCTTTGGTAGATTTTCCTGTACATTTTTTTAAATTGGACCATGGAGAAAGGGCAGCAGGACAGGTGGGCAACACAAATCTCATGGACCCCTCACCCCCTGCTCTTTGTGATCCATGCCTTCATACCCTTACATTCACTTATTCAAGTTCACAGAGATATGCACCAAGAGAACCATCAAAAGGAAGCTACATACCCCAAACCACTTTTCCAGACTGTGTGACCAGACCCAGCTCACTGATGTTAACCTGCAAATCAATCAATCAACGATCACCATTTAAAGCATTGACAGGGTTGCTTTTTTTTCCCATCAAGGTTCTATCAATGACATGTTCTGAAAGCTACGATTATGTGTTTGTCAAATATAACAATACTTAGACATCTATGATTGGTAACCAATTCAATGGTCTACCAACTTACCATGCAAAACTCATCTGATGGTTTGAGGGGATGTATAATGAATCTATTTTGTGACACTAAATTAAAACATAGCATACCATACTGTGTGCATTTTACACTACATGTCAGTGAAGCGTGTACAAAAAAATGGTGCCTAAAAAGTAAAAGTGGGACATCAGAACAGTTGTGCATGTTCGTGCACAGGTCTGCAATGTACAGCATTCCTTAGATATGAATTTTGCACAAAATATAAGTTATGAAAACAGACTTTCAATGTGTATTAAGGAAATTAAAATAAGAACAAGGAAAAAAAAAAAAGATTCTATTTTGGAATTAAGTGCCTGAAAAAAGTCTTGTTGAAAATAACTTTTGTTTACACATGCAACTTCAGGGGAATAAATCTGAAATACTTGCTTCTATTTAACTACACATTATTTGTTAACCCTCTTGACCATCGAGCGCCCGCTAGCGCCCGCCGGCCGGAAATCACACAGCCAAAACGCTGAGCGCCCGCCAGCGCCCGGTAAAACACGTGGCAAACAATGGGCGCCGCCATGTTTCTCGTAGAAAAGGAAAGTCTCGCGAGAACGTGACTTCCTTCTTCCTGTAGCCATTTACTTCCGTTTGCAAAAAAAACGCGCGAGATACGTGCCGTGGTTCTCGAGTTACGAATTTTTAAAGTTTTGAGGTCGAAATGCCGTTTTTTCACCGTGTAACCTTGAGTTCTGCCGTTCTATAATGAGATTTAGTGATGGAGATACTGTATTTTGTAGGATTTACGGCATAAGACTTAGTGAAAGTGCTGGGTAATGAAGCTTAGAGTGACCTAGATTTCGACTGGGATGAAGTTCCAGGTATGATGAACAACAATTCGGAATAAAGTTCTGAAGAAGATTGTTTTTTTTTTTCCCGAGTAAATGGCTCATGTGACATTCTTCAAACTTACGATATAGCAACATATATATTCGTAGGAATTTTTAAAATTATTTTCATTTCGTTATTTCCTTTCTTCTCTTTTAAATTAATTTTTTAATTGGGTAACCATGTTCAAATTACGGAGTTACTTACCTTGCCGACGGTTTTCGGTGTAACTAAGCTCAGATAAGTGCATACTGAAGAGGGTTAATATGGCCAAAATTGTATGTGGAAATATTAACCCTCTTCAGTATGCACTTATCTGAGCTTAGTTACACGAAAACCGTCGGCAAGGTAAGTAACTCCGTAATTTGAACATGGTTACCCAATTAAAAAATTATTTAAAAGACAGGAAAGGAAATAACGAAATGAAAATTATTTTTAAAATTCCTATGAATATATATGTTGCTATATCGTAAGTTTGAAGAATGTCACATGAGCCATTTACTACTCAGGGAAAAAAAAAAATCTTCTTCAGAACTTTCTTCCGATTGTTTGTTCATCATACCTGGAACTTCATCCCAGTCAAAATCTAGGTCACTCTAAGCTTCATTACCCAGCACTTTCACTAAGTCTTATGCCATAAATCCTACAAAACACAGTATCTCCATCACTAAATCTCATTATAGAACGGCAGAAATCAAGGTTAGCCACGGTGAAAAACGGCATTTCGACCTCAAAACTTTAAAAATTCGTAACTCGAGAACCACGGCACGTATCGATTTACGTTTTTTTTTGCAAAACAAAGTAAATGGCTACAGGAAGAAGGAAAGTCACGTTCTACGAGAAACATGGCGGCGCCCATTGTTGCCACGTGTTTTACTGGGCGCTGGCGGGCGCTCGGCCTTTTGGCTGTGTGATTTCCGCCTGGGCGCTAGCGGGCGCTCGCTTGTCAAGAGGGTTAATCTCCAGCCTTATTCAGTTTCATTTAATGTGTAATGTTTGCAATGCAGGTCAACTGAAAACATGCTGCTGAACCGCAATACTTGAAATTATGCTATCACGATGTTGGTACTGTTTGGAATAAATTCTGTTCATGCAACCAAGACCCAGTCACGCTCATCTAAACATAAAACTAGATCTGGCTCGTGGATCGTATCGTATCTACAGCTGTGTTTTTGTAACTTACTTAAAACCTAATCACTGCACACAAGTTTCCAGCACAATTTGTAATTCACTATGGCTCAAGTGCATTTTACACTGCAAGTTTAAAATTCTTTGATCATTATAGGTAATAATTCTTGCAAACTTTGAAGACGTCATGAACACTAAGAAAAGATCAGTAACAGACTGGAAACAAACATGCTGTATTTCTGAGAGGAACTCCATAGCTGTTATAAATTTCTACTGAAGATCCAACTCATGTTTTGATCATATCTCTTATAGGATATTTTTTGTAGCTTTATTTTTCTTTGTACACTATTTATGATGTCACATATGTTGTGCTCAAGTTCTAAATTAACAGAACCAATTTTCATGACGAATCTTAGATCTTCAAAGAAACCATACTTAGCCAATCAATCATTTCCTGTATCTGAAAGCCATTTCCTTATATCAAAGACATCCACATAAAGTTACAGCAAGTCCATAGGCTCTGTATATAATGAAAAACACTCTAGTGATCTTTACTATTCAGATTTTATGTCACCATTACCTAACCTAAAAATTCAGGTTATGTTCCTCCTCCATTTCTAAGCACTTGATTTCTACACTTTTCTATCATGTACATACAGTTCTGACATTTCAGAACTGACATGACACTGCACAGATTCAGTTTACTGCTCATTTGCATGACCGAACAGAAACAAACAAAAAACGGTTACTTGAGTCGATGCACAGGATGCAATTGGAGTGTAGAGATTACAGAATGTCTTTATTTCAACTGATCATGATACTAAAAGTATGAAACACAGCAAAACAAACAAAACACTCCACACACACACACACACACACACACACACACACACACACACACACACACACACTAAAACCCTCAGACATACACATACACAAACACATCCTGAAATGAATTCAAACGTGTACCTCAACTATGGTTCCCTTGGTGATGACACCCAAAGAGGTGTACATGGGAGATGTTGGATTCTTTTTAACACCGATGATGGGCAAGTTGAACGTGGCTTTTAGTTCAGGGTGAGTCACATGAGCCTTTTTGAAGCGCAATCCCTGCACAACATGTTTCAGTCCTGCTTAAGAAAATGAGGTTATTCAAAGTGATGCATTGCATTTTGAACAAAAAAAGCAAAAGTGTGTGTGTGTGTGTGTGTGTGTGTGTGTGTGTGTGTGTGCATGTGTGTGTATGTGTGTGTGCATGTGTGTGTGTGTGCATGCGTGGGCGTGCATGTGTGTGTGTGTGTGTGTGTGTGTGTGTGTGTGTGTGTGTGTGTGTGTGTGTGTGTGTGTGTGTGTGTGTGTGCGTGCGTGCGTGCGTGCGTGCACATGTGGGCATGAGCATGAACGTGTGTGTGTGAACCATGTGTTTCCTTACATGTAAGTGTACATTACTTCTGAAATGCTCCAAGAGACATCCGCTGCAAACATAATGACATTCTTAAATTCACCAGCTTACCTGTGAGTCCCTTTAGTTTACTTGTTATTGGTTTTAAGTATCACAAAGTCTTCTGATAATCACACTACATTAACGTTATCATTATAAAACAACTTACCATGGGTCTGATGAAGCGCTCAAACTTCGCTGGTTTTCGAGTGAAACCTTCCCCAACGTAGGTCACCTTCGTTACCATCCTTTTCCAGGCTTTTCCTTTACAAACATAATCATAGCAGCGTATTTGTACCTTTTCCCTAATCCATGAACAACAAAGCAACAATGAGGGGAGAGGAGGGGGGAAGAGAGAGAGAGAGAGAGAGTGTTTTGTGTGTGTGTGTGTGTGTGTGTGCGTGTGCGTGTGTGTAACAGCTATACAGAGAGTGTGAACAAACCAACCTCAGGAACTATTGCGCTGAAAAGATAATTGTTGGATGTGGATGTAAATGAATATAGGCACAAATTCCATACACTGTATAAAACACACTTGTTCTATGGCGATGCTAAAACCTTAACAGTTGACAGGCATCATAATGTATGCACATATGTGATTGTTAAGGTGTCAGAGCGTAATGTTGTCTGCTTTATAGATTCAGTCTTTATACTTACGTTTGCTCTTGCCAGACTTCACCACTTTGAAAACTTCTGCTTCGCTCATGGCCTTGACCTTTGGCAGTGGCACTTCCCATTTGCCCTGCAACAAACAGAAATTCTACCACTCAGTCTCTCATTCTTAACTATACTTTAATTCTCTTTTTGCATGGCAAAAATTAGACGCTTATATGATCTGGAGAAAATCTGCTGTCATTTGGAGACGACTGAAAAAAAAGGGAATTCTACGACAGAAAGTAGGTTTTACAATATACTTATTTGTCCAAACTAATGTTTTCTCCTCTACTTTGCATGCAGCATCACCATATTGTCATGATCATCAACAACAAAAAAAGTTGTGACAGCAGGGAGCTAATCACGCTTGCATTGCCAGTCAGGCCAGAAGAGTGATGGCCCCAAGTGAGTTCACTTCGTTGTGCCAGATTCAATTACAGCTTAGTTTTGGTAACTTAGCTTGAGTATACGTCTGCATACCTGTGTGTGGATGATGTCTGCTTGTACATGTGTGTGTGCGAGTGTGTGTGCATGTGCATTTAAGCACAAGCAAGGATACCTGTGCGTGTGTGTGTGTGTGTGTGTGTGTGTGTGTGTGTGTGTGTGTGTGTGTGTGCACAAAGTAAGAGAGCACAATGTCATAATTCTGAATACTATTCCAACACCTGCTCATCACTGCCAACATTGTGACCCTGGATATATCATCCTGTATTAACAGATGGCATCTCTGCACCACATGCACAAAGACAATGGGCGAGGAACATCTTGCACTGCCCTCACCGCCTTCTCCTTTCTCTTCTCTTCTGCTTGATGGTGTTTGACAGCACTTTGGCTCTCCTCTGCTGTTCTCTGTCAATCAAGTAGCCAGGCTCCACTCCTTCGGGTGTCCTCTCCTCTGCCTTCTTCTTTGTTCTTTCTTCATGCATCTTGATGCTACATACAAATGGTTCGTATAAACATGCAGCACATACATGGAATCTACAGAGTACAACTTAAAAAAACAAAGAATGTTTCACATTCATAATGAAACAATCTGAAACACATCACAGGCTAATTACTGTGGTACTTTGGTAACAAAATTCATGCCCCATCATGTTGAAGTGATCACAAAAAATAAAAATATCAATGATAATCATAATGATAATAATATTCAGAATATTAGCAAAGCCATCATGTGTCTTGCAGATTATGAGACAACTGCATTTATCTTGCACTTTACATGGACATACAAGCCCACAAACCACTGATCAGAAAGCTGAAAAAAAAACACACAGAATTACACAACACAATACAGAGAAAAAAATTAGAGTGAATTCACTGCTGAAATAAAAAACAATCAACAAAAAACAACAACAACAAACCAGCCAGTCACCTTTCAGCATCTGATTGTTGCTTCCCATCAACTTGTAGACAGGTAATTAATACCAAAACTCTGAGAGAAGCAAACCCTCAAATTGCTCAAAGAATTTGTTCCTCTATGATAAGCATCATTCCTCTCAGTGTCGTTGGCTTGTATGCCCCTGTTTCATAGCAGATGTTACCTCATTTGTACACTGTTTAATTTCCATAGGCCCTTGTTTCCACTCTTTCATAATATCATTTTGAAAGATACAGTTCAAAACAAATAATACAATTTTCATAAGCACAATCTCCACGTCAACAACTTACGTTTTTCTTCATTTGTATTTTTTCATTGTGTCGTTTCTTGTTGTGCAGCTTAGCCCTGGAACAAGGAAAATAATCATAATTGTACAAATCTCATTGCATAGACTTTGAAATTTCAAAATGAACTTAACAGTAAGCATTCAAAATTACATGATAGACAGATATTAATCTAAAATGAATAAAAAGTGTGTCAAGTAATGTCAAAAATATCTTTATTGAGGGTTTAGGAACAAACTTCACAGCTTTTTGTGTGTTGTGCCTGCGTGTGTGTATGAATGTGTGTATATGTGTGTGTGTGTGTTTTGCCCATGACCATCCATGCGCACACGTGTGTGTGTGTGTGTGTGTGTGTGTGTGTGTGTGTGTGTGTGTGTGTGTGTGTGTGTGTGTGTGTGCGTGTGTATGTTTTAAATCCTGATTCGAGATACAGATTGTTTGAGATCTGTTATCACAAGATCCAGTTTGAGCTATTCTGAAAATAAAGCAGTCAACTCAAGTTTTTCATCAACCACAAAACCATTCTTATTACATTTTTACCTATGTCACTGGACAGATAAAACTCAATCCTTCCATTATTTCTTACTGTTTGATAAAAACATTTGATCTCACAACTGTACTTACAATTCCTTTGAAATAAACAATTCCATTTCTTTTCTTTTTTTTTTCAATGAAATAAAACGAAGATAAAACTTTAAATGCATGACAACTTTTCATTCTTGATATGAAAAAAAAAAATACATGTATGGGCATGGGCACTTATTTCAAGCCTCTTAACAGGCATGACATCACAGACACATCATCAAAGACACACAGCACTTACTTCAAGCCTCTAACCAGACATGACATCATATATACAGGGTTCCTACAAACTCCCATGAACAAAATTCAAGGAGTTTTCAAGAAGTTTTTTTTTTTTTTTTTTTTAAATTCAAGACTTCAATACCTGCATAAAAAACTGATGAAGTTACAAATTATCTCCCTTGGTTACACAGCAGACTACCAAAAAAATCCGGAATCGCAATGATGTTGTAAAAATTTGTGTTTAAATAATTTTTTTCATCAACCTGAACACAGAAAAAATCAAACTGCCATTTCTTTTTGCCACATTAAAATGTTTAGAGCCGATGGCTTGATTTTCAAAGGTTTTCAAGGTGGTTTGGTCAACAGAACCACATCTTGGTGATTTTCACAGGTTTTCAAGGCCTTGAAAATCGCTGTCAGAATTCAAGGAGTTTCAAGAAGTTTCAAGGAGCTTATGAACCCTGCAGATACAGCATCAAAGACACAAGGCACTTACTTCAAGCCTCTTAACAGACATGACATCACACAGACATCATCAAAGACTCATGGCACCTACTTCAAGCCTCTTAACAGACCTGACATCACAGACACATCATCAAAGACTCATGGCACCCACTTCAAGCCTCTTAACAGACATGACATCACACAGACGTCATCAAAAGACTCATGGCACCTACTTCAAGCCTCTTAACAGACCTGACATCACACAGACATCAAAGACTCATGGCACCTACTTCAAGCCTCTTAACAGACCTGACATCACAGACACATCATCAAAGACGCACATCACTTACTTCAAGCCTCTTAATTTCCTTGCTGTCTGTGCCTGTTTGTGGGGCTCCCTGGCCTCCTTCTCCTCCTGCACAAAACATACACAACATTGAATTCAGTCCATCTTTCTTTTTCTTCTCCAAACACTCACTGGAGAGCCTCACAAAAGTCACATGTACGTAACTAAAAGAAAAGTGCAGATAACCTAACAGCAAGGTTACCCCGTCTTTCTACCAATCTTCTGAATTTCCAACTGCAGTCATCACCTTCATCTGAGTTCTTCAACCGTATAACTTTTGTCTTCTTTTTTTAATAAAATCTTACACTGTGCTGATTGTTAGCTGGCAATTAATTTCAGCAATAATTCTGGCATGTTTGACCTGTAATAGCAATGGCCCCTAAGACTGGAAAAGGGGCAGCAGAAATAAATTTCAGACTTAGAATGCCATTCTTAAATCTCTATTGTCCTTATTTCTTTCTTCCTTTTTTTTTTTTTTTTTTTTTTTTGGCTTTTTTTTTTTTTTGTTGTTGTTTATTTGCTTAATTTTTCATTAAAAAAAAAAGTCTTACGTGTCTTATATTCAGAAGCACAATATAAAAAGCTGTATCAGTTTGGACATCCAGCTGTGCTGACCAATGTGTATTTATAAACATTATGGTCAGAGTCAGTATCCATACAGTTCAAAGCATTGAGCTTCCAGTGTACACATCAATCTATATGTATATACACATTATGTTTCAGCTCTACATGCTCAGGTCTGGTCATATTTGCATGGTCTGTCAGGCAGGCACAACTGAAAACTGCATTTTTGTATGCAGTGAAATATTAATGCATCTTATAATCCACAGACATGGATGAAATTTTTTTCCCCCGAAAAATCCATGGGTGTACTGTGTGTTCCAATGAGCCTGCTAGTCCAAAATTTATAGTAACAGATCAATGGGTCAGGTGTCTTAAGCTAATTTAGCTTCAGAATGAACAGGGATGATATATCATTATATACAAGGAAAGTTCAATAAATTTCTTGTCACACTTATATTTCACCCCCATCCCCAGCCCACCCCCTCTAAGTCCAACTTTCTTTTGTACTTTCTGTTTGCCAGGCTCTACCATGGTGATCTATTTGATCTAGTTTCACTAAATAAGACAATAATGAAATAAAGTTCGATCTTAGCAGACACTGTCATTTTTCATACTGTTTTACTTCTTTTTTTTTTTAAATATCATATTTAGATTACTAAATACTTCAAAATTAAATGATACACTTAAATTACTTTGCAAAAAAATGGGACAACTTACTTTTTCTCTTCATAATCCAAACGTCGTCCATGACGTTTCCTGTGAAGCTCAATGTGTTCGTTTTGCGGCTGAAAGCACAGAAAAAAAAAGCAAGGTCAACAGACTTTTCAAAATTAGTCTCAAGTCAACAGACTTCCTAAAAATAAGTCTTTAACCGAGTAGTTACAGTACACACCCAGAAGTATTACTCGGCAAATGTACAATCCCATTCTGAGAGAAAATTGTCTTGATATTCAAGTCAAGATTTTAAAGCATTTAATAATAGCAATAACAATGAATACTTAAATAGCCCCTGTTCTCGTCTAGAAACCAAGCTCTAAGTCCTTTACAATCAACACTTGTTTGTAAACACAACAGGCTGCCTACCTGGTTAGTGCTGACTGAAGACCTGCCAGCTGCGCGCTTATTCAGTCGTTTCTTGCGTCATCCAGTCAATATCGTTTACTCATTTTCTTTACTTCCTTCATTCTTTCCATTTCTCACGCAGGGTGCATGCTATGTGTAACGTGTCATCCATACCAACAGCCAAACTGGACTACTCTTCCGAAAGTTGGTGATGGGATTTTACGTGTGTGCAAGATATTATGCATGTGTTCATACATGGAATCTCAGTTTATAGTCTCATTCGAAGGACTGTATGGGAAATGGAGTCAGAACCAGTGTTAACTTCGAGGAAAATCCCCCTGTACTGAAATGCCCCAGCGGAGATTCGAAACCGCAACCCCATGATCACCAAGATTATGAGTCCAGCACTCTACCAACTGAGCTAATCCGGCTCCCATTTTTAATATATATTTAACATAGAACTGCATAAGTACCCACTACCAGAACCACACAGCCTTGTGCATTTTTTTTTTACAGTGTGGTAAATTACCTATAGAAAAAGATAGCTGAGCTAAAAACCAATTTTTATAAAAAGGCGATAAAAAATGTCCAGGTAACTACAGACCAATAAGTTTGACTTCAGTAGTATGCAATGTTTTTGTGAGTGTACTCAGAGATTTGCTAAATTCTCATTTGACAGCTAATCATGGTTTGCTCTCAGACTGTCAGTATGGATTTACCATAGGAAGATCCTGTGTTTCACAGCTGCTTTCCACCTTAAATGATTGGATGGTAAAGCTGGATGTCAATATATACCAGTTGATACAGTTTATTTAGACTTGCAGAAAGCTTTTGATAATGTACCACATAAAAGACTAACATTGTAATAACTAAACTTGAAGGCTATGGAATAGGTGGAGACATACTCTCATGGATTACTGACTTTCTAAGTAATAGACAACAATATGTTAAAGTTAGGAATCAGGTTTCTTATCTTGGGAAAGTTACTAGTGGGGTCCCCCAAGGTAGTGTCCTGGGACCCCCCCCTTTGTTTATTTACTACATAAATGATATGCCTAATGATGTTGTTAGTAGTCTGGTCAAAATCTTTTGCTGATGGTACAAAAGTTTACATCCCCATAAAGACAGTTGACAATTCCACTGAATTACATAAGAGTATCGATGAACTTGTTGCATGGACAAATGCCTGGCAATTAAATGTAATTATTCAAAGTGTAAAGTTCTTCATGCAGGTAAAAATAATCCTAGGTATTAATATGGAAGGTGTATTTGCTTGAAGAGACAATTGCTCAAAAAGACCAAGGAGTGATAGCAGACCCTGATTTATCATTTGATAAACATGTTAATGAAACCATTAAAAGAGCAAACAGACTAGCAGGGATGATTGTAGGCAATATTCAGTACAAAGATAGTGAAGTAATGGTTCCATTATTTAAAACACTAATCAGACCAATTATTGAATATGGATGCTGTATGGACAACAAATTTGAAAAAAAACACAGTAATTCCATCAAAGTTATTCAGAGAAGATTTACAAAAAAGATTAGTGGTTTGCACTTCGAAGTATAATCATATGAACAAAGGCTTCAGTTTTTTAAAATTACCAAGTTTGGTATACAGGCGCCTACATAATGACCTCGTTTTTAAGTGAACCAGTCTTTTAGGAAGAAGAAAAAGAGAAGACATGATTGAAACTCATCAACTGTATGGTTTATATGACACTTTATTTTAGTTGAATACAGACTCTACAACTAGAGGGCACCTTCTCAACCTAACCAAAACGAAAAAAAAAAACAACAACCAAAAAAAAAAAAAAAAAAAAAAAAACCCCGAAAACTTCAAAAGCAGCAAACTTTTTCACTAACAGAATTGTTAATACTTAGAATAACTTGTCAGTCAATGTGTTGGAGCAGAGACTGTTAACACTTTTTTAAAAAATGTCTTGATAAACACTGGATACACCTTGTGTTTCTCAACAAATATTAACTTGCATTTTTACAACCACGCATGTGCTTAATGAAAACTGCGAGAATAAGACCAAAATATTTCTCGCTAAAACCATAAATTATGCACAATGAGCAGGCTAAAGGCTGGAAATGCCTAATATGCCACCGATATGATATGACATGATAATATGACTGTGTCAGAAAAACATTGGACAATGATCTGTGTGTTTGTGTTTTTTCGATCCAATTCCTCTGCACTCAGCAAAGCCCTCTTTGACATTCTGCGTACTTATATCGTTATCAATCGAAAGCCCGATTTGAGTATCGCCTGGTGAAAGTAATATAATTTCGCTTACCATCTTGACAACGTGAACGCATGTGTTCTTTCACAACTTTCTTCAGCGTGGCCAGACAGGAAGTGGTTCCTTGGGCAATATCATCACATTACTACAAACGGACACAATAAGATTTTAAAACCTGAAAAGCACCCATTTAACTCACAGTTTATCTAATTATCTTATTCATATGTATCACGGATGGAATAAACCGAAAAAGCCGTCAAACTTGCTTTATGCTTATGAGTTGTTTTTTCGACTGTCCAGTAAAAAGACGCTAATCTTCTTTCCTTTCCTGTTCCTGTTGTATTCTTGAAAACGATGTCGGACGACGATCTCGGTGCCAGACAGGAAAATTCGCGTGGAATAGAATTGGAAAAGATTAACAACGAAATCAAGAGCATAGAACGTGACCAAAGCTCAAATGAAACAAACGAAGATACAGATGCTCCTGAACGAAAACTGACTCAAACTGACCATTTGAACAAAAAATTGTTGTCGGCTTTTTTGGATCGCTTGAACACCCAAGACAATTCGGTAGCATTTGGTTTACAGTCTTCTGCTCAAGTGCAGAGTTCAGAACAGGCTCAGCCAGAGTCCGAAGAACAAAGCTTTAAAGATTGATTACTACGAGATTACATGCGATCTCTTGTAATCTGATCGTGAGGAGTTTAGTCCCCTGCTTAAGAACTACTCTTACTATCGTACAAAATACAAGCTCTAGGCTGCAAGTTTTGAGGAATGGATAAACTACATAAATTTCTTATCATTGGCATCAGTGGGTAAGTTTACTCCTTTTTAAGAGGGGAGAGGGGTTATATTGTTTTCCTGCCTCATCTGTGTCTGCTTGCTGTGCTTGGTCTTAACATTGCATATTCAGCACCCTCATTGCCCATGTGCTGCCACTCTAGTCTTAGGTTTGTCTTTTCACAGCTCACTCACCAGCAGTCCACAAGGAACAATTGATATCAGATCATCATAACATGAAAAAAAATGTAAGTGTTCATTGCTTTGAAAGGTAAGGTGATGTTGCTTATAGCCCAGCCAACGCAAAGGGCCAGATCAAGGCTGCCACTATGTTAAAATCAATTCACAACTCATCAAAATAAAAATTAAAAAAAGATTTGCATTGAAAGGTCATAAACGTAGCACTATGGCATGTATATATGTGCATGAACTTGATTTTGCCAAAAACAAAGACCATTGAAATTTGAATATTGTGTACAGTGTCCTGCACAGCTGTATGCATGCTGTTTGGTGCTATTATATGGACTGACTTTTAAATGTGTTTATTTTCCGTAAAAGAATAGTCATGCATGAGCCTGGTGAGGCAAGTGTACCAGAGTGTAACTAACAGTAAAAGAATTATGAATGTTATAGGACCAGCTAGCCTGCTGTTAGATCACTCCGATGATATTTGTTTTGATTTAGTGTTTGCAGGACTGCACTATTTAACACCTTACTCATGACCTTACCTGCCTAATAACAGCCAGTGTGACTGAGTGCCTTCCTTTAGAGAGCAGTATCACTTGACTTAGTAACAGACACACATGTGACTTGGCCAATACCAAAGGCTTGAAGTTGACATAAACTTATTACATCCATAGATGCAGAAGGTGAACATGAATGGCCTCAGAATCTTACCTTAAACTTTTTTTTTTTTTTTTTAAAGGATGCTGAAGATACTGATGTGTGGAGTTCATTTTGGTCAAGATTTCTAAGAATACTCTGAAATATTGTCTTAATACATTGCTCACCAGGTCCAAAGATACGTGACAGCTAATTAGATGAAACTTGGCTGTTTGGTTCTAGTCTTCGTATTTGAGTTCTAACACACAGTACAATTTTGGGTTGGAGCTGACCAGGGCAGAGAAATGATACTTCTATACATATCTATATATATGTGTATCTATCAATGTGTCTATCTGTCTATATAAACCCCCCACCCTCATATATATATTGAAAAAGAAATGAATTGTCCAATGTATTATACTCTGATGGGACTTTGAACCTATAATCTCCCAGTCTGTACCTGCTGAAGCTGGCCACTTCACCATAACATGTGGCATTTTCTGTGTTTCTGATTTTTTTTTTCATACATTTTATTATCATTATTAGCTTTAAGATCTTCTGGTTTTTCAAACATTAAAATCTTCACTTTGTACCTCAATTTGTACATTTATGCATATAATGCAAAGATTCTCTAAGTACTGCAAGCTAGCTGTGAGGCATGACCATCAATGAAGAATAAGATAATTTATTTTGAGAGTTTTTCTTCTTAATTTGACATTTTGTCCATCTCAGATACTAATGTTAGCTGTCAGTCCATCTCAAATACTAATGTTAGTAATTGAACATTAGCAGTCAGCTGCATCGAACTTTACCTTTTTTATCTCATAGAAAGAAGGAATTAACAGATTTAAACCCCAGCGCTCCAAACCTTAATAAAGTAAATTGGAACTTCAGTGACTGATCATACAAATAAGACAAATTTGATGTGACCTGAAAAGGTCAGTTTAAAAGCTATTTGGGGAAAATTATGTATATGATATCTTTGTCACAAAATCCATTTTATAGTCATGAATACAAGTAAGACTGATGTTTTAGAGAAGCTTGATGATGTTTGCCACTTAAAATTGTATCATGACTACAGTCACTTGGATAAAGTGGGAAGAAAATTAGAAATGTATTTGAAATGTCCAGCATGCTAACTAAGTGCTTACAAAAAGCTTTTTTTTTTTCAATACAGTATCTATACAAAGTCTGTTTCGGAAGAAATATCACCTGAGTGTGTATGTTTTTGTGTGTGTATCTTGTTTTTTTTTTTTCTTCAGTTGAATTCTTTAGAAGATAAATCGGTCTAGCTTATTTTTATTTTATTGATGGGAGGGTTTTATATTAACCTAGAGTAGGAAGTCACTAGAATTACATCAGTGTTAAGGTCCTCCTCATGAGTTCAGTGCTCCTTCAGTAAAAACATACACCACTTTTAGAGCTTTGGTCTGATTTAAAAACTGAGAGTGTAAAATGGCCATATTGATCATGTTAGACAGGAGATACACCAGTTTTGTTTCTACTGAATTGCGTTCAAACAAAATATGTTGAAGCTTGAACTTGAAGTTATTGACATGACTGCTTTTTTATTCTTTTTCTGTCTTTTTTTTTTTTATTGGTTTTGTTTTGTTTGAAATATTGAACAATCATACAAGTAGAATTATTACTGTTACAAGATGCCGACGACCATTTTAACACTTGTTTTATTGCCTAAAGTATTGTCTTATTAAATCAAAGCAGACTGTCACCAAAATCTCAACACTGAAAACGGTTTTTTAAACAATCTCAGCCATCAAGTGAACTTAAGTAAGTGCAAGGTCTTGAATTAGGGTGGGGGTGAAATTAGGGGAGTGAGGAATGGTGGCGGGGGAGGATAGTATTTATAGCAAGGAAATGGTGGCAGAAAAAAAAGTCAGTGCTATATGAAGAAAAGTGTTGGGAACCCTTACTTTTGAGACTCTTGTCTTCAGCCATGTTTTCTGTCACTCATGTCTTGTTCAGTAATAGATAACAGTGAAGCTGGAAAATATCGAGATTGTTTGAGAAACAATGAATCAGTTGTATGAAATTTCACATGTTTCACTTAAGTCAGCTTAAGTCTTTGAGAGAAGAAGCTGTCTTTAAAAGAGACTATACCCAAGGAGTTTTGAATAGAGCTGCTAAGCTTCAAAATTGTTGAAAACTACCATTTTTTTTTCTTATGAATATATTTTAAGATTATTTAATGATTGCTATTTTTTGTATTGATAAAGTTAGAAAATAATTTTGTATGGTTTGCATGAAAATCAGAATGTAATGTGTTTTTGTTTGCATAATTTTCCCCCTCTCTCTCTCTCTCCCCCCCCCAAGCTTTACCAATTGAGTGAATGGAGTGCTCACTTGAGCTGGATAGTCTGTGTAATCAAGGTAACTTATTGTGCAGATTTAATGTACACAGCATAGAAAACAAGTTCATACTTAAAGCGTAACTTAAAAATCTGATAAAATTGAATGTTCTGTCAGTCAGGATTGGTACCATTTTTGTCACTGACTCCTGTTGCAGTGATAATCATTCTGTATAGCTTACATCTTGTCTTTCTCATTGTCAGCACCATCACTTCTGTCTCCCAGGTCCCTGACCAGTGTCATCACTTACGTCATTTCACCGCCACCACCAGTGTTGTGGATTATGATCCTAAGCTAGGTCTCTGTTTTCTCTTTTGACGCTGTGTGATGTGCCAAAGATCTGTTAGAAGGGACAGCTAAAACAGTGAAGTGACGTGACTGTGATGTCTGAATTGTTACAGGACAACCAACTCGGGGAAGAGTACCCTGGTTGCCAAGTTAAACAAGGTCTTCCCAGAGGCTCAGACAATGTGTCAGGATAGTTACTTTCTGGTAAGCTACATTCTTTGAAAAAAAAAAAAAAGAAAAGAAAAGAATGCTACATTCTTTATGTATGTGTGTTTGTGTTAGAAAGAATAAAAGAGATTTGAATCATGCAATCATCTACACATGTAATGCAGCGCCCACAAGGAGAGAAGACTTAACTCTGCTTAGGCGCCAACATCAAGATATGAAGGTTTTTGTAATTTAGATTGTATGTTGCAATCATGCCATCAGCATCATTAATCTGGTAGTCACCTACAACTATTTTATAACTGATGTGTGTGTGTTTGGATATTTGTAGGAGAAAAAGAAGGAAGTTTTTTTGTAAACCATTTGTATTTAGAGCTTTATACTACCATGATGATATTATATGTTCTGTTTTGTCTTGACTTGTTTAAATAAGTTGACTGTCAGTATGTTTTTGTTCTTCGGTGTCAGATTAATTGTTGGTGTTTGTATCTGAAGGTTACGTTTATTATATTTAATTCATTTGTATCATGATAGTACATTAATCTCATATTCAATACCTTGTAGTGACTTCCATTTATAATAGATCCAGATAGATAGAAGCGGATACATAGGTGATTGATATTCTAGCCTGGTCAGGTCCTGTCTTGAATTTTATTCATTGTGTTACTGACGGTTAATAGCATAAGTACTGGGACACACAGCAGGCTGTCTACCGTATGGCAGGTGTGTGTCTTCTGAGAGCTGCATGGTAACACTTCCCATGTCTGTCACACAGTCAAAGGGCTATCTGATGAGGTATGAATTCTTTGAGTAGGTTCATTCCCATCATTTTGCAGAGGACATGTGACCCGAGTCAAACATGATAATCTATGCTGGCATTATTTATGTCCTGTTTTTATGCTCAGGAACCTGATGACAAGAGACTAGAGGCCTACTATGTTCCTGAGGTTGATCATGCCAACTGGGAGCGTGAGTACATTGTGTTTACGTGCCTGGACAGCTGTTTCATTCTGGTGTCCATGACAGAATATTTGCTTCTGATACACTCAAAACATATTCTTGACAGTAAATGTGTATTTAAGAAGTGATTTAATGGGAAAAAAAAAGCAAGTATGGTAGTACGGATAACCAAGAGAGCAAGCCTGCGCTATGGTTTAATCAGTAGAAATAGGGACTTGAGATGAAGAGTCACAATGTGGGCCTCTGTGCTGCAGGATGGAATGTATAGATAGATTTTTCAGTCTCTCTCGAGTGACACACAAACATGAACCCCCTTTGTGTTTTCATATATGCAGAACATGAAATACTCATGTGGATTACTGTGTAATCCATGTTGCCATTCAGAGGTTTATGATGGACATACCCAGAATTCATACAGATATTGGCAAGAAGATGGGGTCTCTGCCCAACCCTTCTCAGAATCCACTGAAATACTGTGATTGACAGTCAAACTGCATAAGCGGCATTGTTGTCCATTTGCCTATAGCAGCACTTCCGTAACCAGCGATCTGGGCAGTATCGTTTGGTACAGTGTTGATGTCTGTTGTTGGGAATGTCTGTGGAAAACATATTTGTTGAAAATTATACTGATCTGTTTCATGCTGTGTATTGAATCACGCATGTCTTTGCAACTTTTGTGTGTGTGTGTGTGTGTGTGTGTGTGTGTGTGTGTGTGTTTCCTTGTTTGAGCAATGCTGCTGTCTGTTTCATGCTGTGTATTGAATCATGTATGTCTTGGCAACTTTGTGTGTGTGTGTGTGTGTGTGTGTGCGTGTGTGTGTGTGTTTCCTTGTTTGAGCAATGCTGCTGTCTGTTTCAGTCTGCAGTGTCTTCAACTGCTATAGGGAAACCTTATGTTGTGTTATACATGTTTTGACTGTGCATTTGCAAGTATTGTCAGTCTTGCCCAGACTTTTTTCTGTAGCCAACAGAAGATCGCTTATTTTTTTGTTTGTTAGTAATCTTTTCAGAGAGGAGTGTAACAGAGCAACAAGATGAAACATAGACTTATGAAAACAGTAAATTGGAACCTAGATTCCATGTGAAATCTGCTTTGTTACTGAATATAAAATTTTCATGTGAGTATGTGAGTGTACATGTATTCATACAGTCAAGCACATTACTTGTAAACAAGGAAAAAAATTCAAAGCTCAGAACTGGAATTAATGGATATGTGTATTCAGGCAGAGTTATTATGTTCTTGTTGTCTGTTTTAAAACAAGCATGCATTATTCATAGACCATTTGCTCACAGAAGAATTTCTGGTGTAACACTTATCAGTGGCATGTCACTGTTTTCAGAAACCAATTTCTTGTCATTTCCTACCACAGAAAGTAAGCAAATAACTTACTGACAATGTGATGGACAGAATTGGTGCCTTGGAGATGGATCAAATGATTAAAGATGTTGAGCAGTGGAAGCAGTGCTCATCTGGTGATTCTAATGCGGTGCCCATTCTCATCATTGAAGGATTCCTCATCTTCAACCACAGGTAATAAACTACCATCACCTTCAGTTGAAGTTTGATCTTTTTTTTTATGATAGGCAGCTGATCTTGTTTTGAAAGGTTGGTATGACAATGTCAAGACATGTAACAAGTGAGACTTTTTTTTTCCCAATAGTTTTTGTCTTCGACAGAAATTATATAGTGTGTCTGTGTCATTGTGTGTGTTTAAGCTTTTCCTCTTCATGGTGCTTTTACTGCAAAGATTTCTAAGATAACACACTTTCATTAGTTGAAATAACACCCTTATCATTAATGTTACTTCATAATCAAATGGGCATCATATGTAGACATAGAAAATATTCGTTATCTTTTAATTTTGTTGTAAGACCATTTGGAAAGAAAGAACAGTCTGTTTTAAGAAGTCACAATTGAAAATTGATGATTTTTTTTTCTGTTGATCTGTTTCAGCATACTGAAAGACTTCTTTCACAAGAAGTTCTTCCTGACAATTGATAAAGAGACATGCATTGAAAGGAGAAAGTAAGATGTGCATCATTTTAAAATTTGTTTTTCCATTTGAACAGTTTATTGTAGCAGATACAAATGAGACTTCTTCCTGGACAAAACATTCTCTTCAATCTGTCGTAGTTTGATTCATACTTGTGCACCCATCATAGCTGCCAACCTCTCTCCAAACATTTAAAAAAAAAATATTTCTGACATTCTGAATGTGGTTGAAGAAAAAATGATTTTTTTTTTTTTTTTTTTAGTCTTATCAGGAAAAGCATTGGTAGGAGTAAGTATTTTGAAACTGTAGATGCGTGTGGGAGAGCGCAGACATCTGTCAGCGTTGTGTGGATTCTTTAGACACTCTGTCCTTTGATACGGATCTGCATCATGATCCGCATGAAATGTGACAGAATGCCCCATGACTACGTTCCATCTCTCCACGGAGTTTGGTTGAAACTGGTGTGGTTGTTGTGTCATCTTACTGGATGGATCCCATGATGTCTCCATCAGGATCGTCACCTACATTAGGGGATCTTCACCAGCATAAGGGGGATCTTTACCAACATTAGGGGGATCTTCACCCAACATTAGAGGGGTACATCCATGGACTGCATATGAGCTTTCCACAAGGTTCTGTTTTAACCCTTTCACTGCCAGACATTCTATTTTGCATAAATCCCCATCGCCAGCCATTTTTCAGAAAATCTCTTATTTCATACCATCATGTGTAAAATGCGGATATCTCTGGAACTAAATGACCAATTCTCATGCTGTTTTTGGGGAAAATGGAGAAGAAATAAACTGTACTTTTTTTAAATTATAGAATGTTAGTAATGGTTAGACAACAACAGTTCAAATTTTTGGTAATTTCCAGTGCAAAAAAAAATGCAAAATAAAAAATTGAATGCTATCTTTAGTGTCAACAAAAAAAAAAGAAGAAAGCATGCAATCAAACTCTGAACAAAGAAGGAAAAATACTCCACTCACAAAATAAAGACCAGACCAGAAAGTATGTAATATCCAACAGAAAAATGAAAAAAAACAGCAATAAATCAACATACCCCAAGAGCAGAAAAAGAGTTTGAAGAAGTCCATAGGTTGAAAATCATCCTTGTTTCACCAGCACTCCTGAAACAACATTCAGAGGAATAATTAGTGATATGACTAATGAGGTTATGCAGAAAAGAAGAAACACACACACACACACACACACACACACACACATATGCACACACACATACACATAACAAACTGCTCACACTCCACTGGCACACACAAGAAAGAAAAAAAAGAGAAGGGAACACACACACACACACATACACACACACTCACACATACACATAACAAACTGTTTACACTCCACTGGGCACACACAGAAAGAAAAAGAGAGGGAACACACACACACACACACACACACACACACACACACACACACTTATGCCCCACTTGTACACACATGAAAGAAAAGAAAAAGGGAACACACACACACACATGCACATTCATCGGTTTCACTCTTACTGTTCAAAGCAATAGTTTCTATGAAAACTGTCAGTCACTTGCCTGTGGGTCTCTATAACCTGAAGATGAATTCTGATAGGTCTGTGAGTGAGCTCACCACTCCCAAACCGTCTCTGCAGCAAACCTCTGACACGTGTCAGTCAATCAGCCACGCCCCCTTCGCCAGCTGGGCTTGCAGTTCATTCATTATCTCGTGGCTGCTACTCATCCCCTCTCACTGAGTGACAGGCACACAAAAAGTTGGCCCAGAGCCAGCAACACTAAGCTTGTTCAAGGGCCTCTTATGTGTGTGTGTACGTGACACTGATCACTGCTCAGCCAGTTGGCAAGCTTCCAACAGTCAGCCACTGTGATAATTTGGTCAAGCCCCCGCCCCCCCCCCACCCCTTCAAGTAGCCAGATGTTTGCTGCTCACAATCTGGGTGTTCTTTGTCTTATTCAGTATCACTGACCGTCTTTTCAATATTTCCAGCACCTGATCTGTGGTAAAAGTTGGTGAGGCTGAGTACCTGAAGTTCTTGGTTGTGACGTCATAGTGAATGGAAAAACAATCGGAATAAATTGATAAAGAACACTTAACTGAACAGCGCTCTGATGAAGCAAAATGGCTGTGAGCACAGGTCAGGAAATCACCCAACTATGACATTCTTTCTGGCTTTCTGTCTCATGAGATTAGAGAGTGAGAATCTCGGGAGTTAGGTAACCCCAGCTGGTCGCCAAACGGCACCTTTGGCAGTCACACACACCGTCGCCAAATGGCGCCTTTGGCAGTGAAAGGGTTAATTGCTACAGTAGTGTTTGTGTGGTCTTGATGTCAGGCAGGTGAGCGCGAAAAATGATGGACACATGTAAAGAACAAACCTCTCTGGTGGGGGTAAAAGGGAGGGGCACAATGTGTCCCAAGTCCAGCCGTAGTAATGCTCCACACGCCAGGCATTGCATGTATTGAATATACCTTGTTTTAGCCTTTCCTCATCAATTCTAGGTGACAGGCCTCAAATGGTTCCAGTCAAAAGCCAGACTTTCCCATTACATTCCTCATTTGGAGTCCACACGGTTGGCAGCTATGACTTGTACATGTTTGGTGTATTTTGTTTACCATTTTGCACATAAACACATACTAAAAAGCTCTTCAGTTTCATACACAAAAGGCTGTTTGTGTAAACACATATATCAAAAAATGGCACAGTTTAAAAATGTGGTGTAGTGTATTTATAGTCAGTGTGTCAGACATTTTCTTTTTATTTATAGGTGACATTCTTGCTATAAAATCCATCACTTTTACAGTAGCTGTACTCTAGATGTGATTCTAATCGCGCGGAAATTCCAGTCATCAGCAGGTGGGAGGATTCTTCTGAAAATGGAGAAATGTTTCAGTGTAGAAACATCAAGAACAAAGATGAGTGGAAACTACACCAGTTTTCAAGAAATAAACTCTTAAGTGTGAAAAGACTCCAGGAACAAATAATGGCACGCAGGTCTGCAATTTAGCAAGTAGAATCTGTTCTTCAGTGTGTACATGTCCCAATATACCAGATCAGAAATGTTTTGGATGGTCATAGATTATTATGATTATTATTTTCGATTAGATAGTGCTGCATAATGTTTCTTCACAACAGATTTCTTTGTGAAATTTAGGCTGCTTCCCCCTTGAAGTGCACAGTAAAACCAGCACATCACAGAAAACCAATTTACGTCTGTGGCACATCAGAGAGTTGTTCGAAATGCCATTTTAAAAAAAAAATCTAAACTTAAAGCAGCTCTGTATTAATTCTATTTAATCAGTTGATATTTTAATTTCAAGGTCAGCACATGAGCAGAACAAATCCTTTCAGACTGTTTCCCATGAAAAAGGTCACATTATTATCAAAATGAAACCAACAGGGAGATGGAATGAAAAACAGTTTTCGAATTTTTTAAAATTTTCTAGAGGAGATGGTAATTACACCTTCCCACTATTATCATTATTTCATTTTTGTTGGAAGGGTGGAGGTTGGCTTGTGAACAAGTTATGTGTGTGTGGGGAGGGGGGTGGTGGTAAAGACTACCTTGTATAGGAATTGTGTATATGTGTGTGTGTATATATATATATATATATATATATATATATACTACTTCATGTCTCTTTTCATTCTTCTCTCAGACACCGATGTTACAATCCGCCGGACAAGCCTGGCTACTTTGAGAAAGTGGTGTGGCCAATGTACCTGATCAACAGGCAGGAGATGGAGGTGCAGACTGACATAGGTGAGCAGTTCACATTACTACGGTATGGCCAGCTCCACACTAGTCTATGAAAGGAATCAGCTGTGCTGTTCAGAGGTCTCCCTAAGGTGACATGAACATCATCATCATCAGAATTTGGGTCACAGTTCATAGATTCTCATAGAAACTGTGTCTGCAAATAGATACTGCTTTTTCTCATTGCTTTTCAGTGTAGTTTGTTTCGTCAAGTAGGTTTGATTGCTTTGTTACATTTTTTAATCAAACATATTTCATTATATGTTTGATTCATTTTCTCGTGTAGACACTGACTGCTGTTAATGGGTTATGCCAGCCTAACTAGCTTTCAAATTGGTTCGTGTTGAAGTGCTAACATGTGGAAAAAGTATTTGTCATTATCATGTTGAAGTTTATATTTGAGAAAGATGCATTTCGTTAACAGTTGAAATATGATATTTGATTTTTCTTTGTAGATACTCCCAGTATATATGTATATTTTTCATTGTTAAGATTGTTCCTCATGCCACACAATTTTGGAGCAAACAAAACTGCACAAATATAGGAGTAAACAAAGCACAGAGTAGAGTTGACATCTGTTGATTGCTTGTAGGATTCAGCAGTGTGTCTGCAACACACGTTCACTGCCATCTCAGTGCACTGAAAGTACGGTAAAGAGTGATGGTGTTTGTTTCAGTGTACCTTGATGGGACGGATGACCAGGAAAGACTTGTGCAGCAGATAACGGAGGATATTCAGCAGCTCTTGAAATCCTTTACATCATGATGGTGGTGCCTACAGTCGTTTCATCATAAGAGCAGGTCTCACGTGGTCACATGATATTGTTCATCTGCTAGACATTCAGGCATCTCCCCACCCCACCCCTACCCCCTCTCCACAGCCCTGATATGGCCCCTTGCTGGGTTATAAAGGCAACATTATCTGATCTCCCTCTCCCCTTTCTTTTTTTTTTGTCTTAATGATATACACATTGAATATGCCATGGATGAATTGTTTGGTTTTAACCTTCACTGTATACACTTGATAAAAATGTATGGTTCCAGATATTGATTTTAAACATTCTTGTGTTACAAAACGATTTAAATTATGTCAGCAGGATTTCATGAGTTTGTCAACTTTTTTTGTCTGCACACACACACACACACACGAAATAGCATGTTTTTGTTTCACAGATAAAGTGAAAACATCAAATCTGTGTGTGGCGAACTCACTGGGGCAAAATTGCCCTACGCTTTTAAAGAATCTTGTATGGCGCACACTCCAGGAAAATGTTGACCCACATCTTTGTTGAAAGCCAGTGTTTGGCATGGTCTGCCTTGATGGCAGGAGGTGATGAACAGTGGGAGTGTATTACCCCCAGGAGACAGAGGAATACTTGTTTTTCTGTAGAAAGGGTTTAGGAGTGTGTGGATGTCTGATAGACCAGAACCCATCCCACACGTAAGTTGCACAAAACAGGCGAACATGCACACATGCCTGAAAGCATTCTGATTCGAAGCAGTCAATGTCTGTAAGTAGACAGCATGGATTGGGGTCAGCCGGAAAAAAAGCAGGGTGTAAGTTGGTGGCTGTGGGGCATGTGTGCATGTTCATGTATGCCTGGGTGTGGAAAAAGCCAAGGAACACAAGGCGACATGACCTGGACGCAGATGCCAAGAAGATGGGCCACACATGGGGGCAGCTGAGAGAGACTTGCCCAGGACAGAGATAGGTGGAGGGACCTTGTCGGTGGCCTGTGTCCCAGTGGGCCTGATGGGCATAATTGAATTGATTGAAATTGGCTGTGGAGAAGGGAAGACTGATACACATAGAATCTGACCAAGGTTGGTCAGTGTGTCCCTGTCTGCATGGGTTGGCATGCTTCAGTTTCATGCACTGATTTCAATATTGGCTTTTCTTTTCTTTGGTTATATGCATCTTTTTCATTCTTTTGGTTACGCAAACTTTTCAGCACTGGAAAAGTCAGTCATTCCCACAGGTGCAAGTACATGTCATAAGTGTCTTCATAAGTCTCTGTAATGCCAGGTATGTCTGTGAACTGAAAAGTGTAGATATGCATGGGCTACTAAAAGGTAGGTTAGTTGTACACATTCACTCATTTGCAAAGGATCAAAGTCCATACAGCAATTATTTGTCCTGTTCTCTGTTCACAGATCCTCATCCTCTTTGTTATGCGCACACGCACACACTGCACATAGCTGCACATATGTATGCTACACACACCTTTTCGCACACACGCACGCACATACACACACGCACACATACACTTCATACAATACTGTTCACATATGCGGGCATGAACACACATATTAAGGGCAGATACCAAATCCTTGTTCTTTCTCCTTACTAAACTGTGAATAGAAGTCCACCACATAAGTGAGAACACGACACTGACTCACCAGTCACCAGATTTGTGTGCAAACTGGTCAAAAGCACTGATAACAGCCAGCTATTTTTAGTGCCTTCTTCGCAGTCAAGGCAAGATAAAGGCTAGAACTAGGTACATTTTGCTGTGTTATGCATGTCATGTGACTTCCCTGTGTAAGTGGCTATGAGTCCGTAGTTCTGCAGCATGTGCACTGTGCGAAGGTGGTTCTTTAAAAGCCTGGAGTAATTTTTTTCGTCCTTGGTATAGTGGACATTTGCAATACATGAGGTGAAAGTCAAATGCGTGACTTCAGATCCAGCAGTTTTCTGTCAAGCAACAACACAAACAGACTGTCGGTCTGAACAGAGTTGTAATTCTGGCTTGGATATGCACCATGAACAGGTGTGCCTTTATAGGTTTGTGTGTGTGTGGGTAGAGGACTTTTTTTTTCAAACTTTTTGTTTTTGTCATCTTGACTTTAGTGTGTTGGACGGCTACTGATGTAACCATAATTTACCCCCATCAGCCAACATATGATATGACTGCAGACAGTATCCTGCCTGCTTGCCAGTGTCAGTCTTGAAAATGAATTCCTTCACAGCCAGTGCTAATGACATGGCTAAGATCAAGTAAGGCAGATATCCAAGACAGATCATAGGTGTTGCAGGGAATGGCAAATGCCACTTCAGTTCATGTTATGTGTGGAGATTCTACATAGGCAGCTCTGATATCATTAATTAGATGGATATCAGCTTTGGTATTGTCTGATTTTTAAATAAGCTGTTAATGTTTTTCTTTTTTAATTTTGGGGGATGGGACACACCAGATTCATGTGGTAGAGCTAATACCTGCTGGAGGAATGGTTATGTAAAGCAAATTGAAAAAAAAATCAACCATGACATGTGTTCTACATGATTAGTTATGCTCAGCCAATCAGATATGGGGATGATGTAAGAAAGCTCAATGCTTCATATACACTGTATTCTTGTTGCATTTTATGTGTGTGTTCTCAGTATGTTCCGTACTTTTATGGAATGTGATATTTTTGCCCCCATGAATTTGAATGAAACTAAAGACCCTTTAAATGTGAGACTGGTTGTCTGTGTTGGTGAGATTTCCACCGTATGCCCAGTTGTCATGTTTGTAATTTTTAAAACTTGTATAGCAGACTCAGTACAGGCAAGTGAGATGAACAAAACCACCAGCAGCCTCTCGTCATTGCAATCAGTTAAGCCAAGTGCTATGAATGCAGTGATCTTTCTTCTCCCACCACCAAGCACTGATCAAAAGAAACTCGAATCAGTGCGTAATACTGATGGCCAATATTTCATTATTTGAACTTTTTATTGTAATGTTGTGGTCAACTCCAACTCTGCATGATTATGGACAGAATTGTTTCCAAGAACTGCCTTAAAGAAAACGTAAGTACTTACCTTGTGTCTGTCTTTTTTTCTTCTTTTTTTTTTTTTTTAAATCATGACATTCCTAATTGATTGTGGAAGTGATTTCTTTGTTGCTGATTTTTGTAAAATATATATAACATATATTAACAATATGTAAATTTTCGTGGTCTCATCTTTTCCGTTCGGGGGGGGAGAGTAAATGTAATTTTCATTTTGGTGGATCTTGTGGTCAGTGCAATATGTAGGTTTGGATCATGGTGATGGGTAAAGTGAACGAAAAGGCCCCAGCATGCAAGACTAACAAAGGTATGAACAAAGGTCCGAGCATGCATGACAAAACAAGGTATGAACACTGGACATTTCTCAGCATGTCGGCATTCAGTCATACAAAACAAAAACGTGACAGAATGCAGGGATCCCAAGAACCACAGTGCTCAACTGAACAGACATTTATGTTTCTTTCAAGTGTGTGCATTTACATTACATACTACATGGACATCACAGGTGAAGATGTAATAAATCTTTTTTTTTTTTAACAAGTTTGTTTTGCAGTGCGTTGATGTGTGCATGTTCTGTAACATAATTGTTAGGAGCAAACCACAAAGGAAAAGAAAAATATTATCATAGTATAACAACAATTTAACTTTTTCACCACCAGACGTTCTGTTCTGCATAAATCGCCATCGCCAGCCATTTTTCAGAAAATCTCTCTTTTTTTTTATACCAGCATGTGTGAAATGTGGATATCTCTGGAACTAAGCAACCAATTCTCATGTTTTTGTTTGGGAAATGGAGGAAATAAACTGTACTTTTGTTAAATTATAGAATGTGAGTAATGGTTTAGTCAACAAAAATTTCAAATTTTGGCAATTTCAAGTGAAAAAAAAAAAAAAAGCAAAACAAATCAAATGTTATCTTTAGTCTGAACATGAAAAAAGAAGAAATCATACCATCAAACTCTGAACAAAGAAGGAAAAATACTCCACTCACCAAATGAAGACCAGAAAGTATGTAACATCCAACAGAAAAATGGGAAAAAAAAAAAAAAAAAAGAGAGAGAGAGAGAGAGAAACCGGCCATAACTCCAATAGCAGAAGAAGAGCTGAAAGTAGTCTACAGGTTGAAAAACATCCTTGTTTTCCAGCACCCCTGAAACAACATTAAG
Organism: Conus betulinus; assembly: GCA_016801955.1. Taxonomy (NCBI): domain Eukaryota; kingdom Metazoa; phylum Mollusca; class Gastropoda; order Neogastropoda; family Conidae; genus Conus; species Conus betulinus. Next base: position 506,352 of record JADBJO010000410.1, read on the forward strand.
AGGAATAATTATTGATATGACCAATGAGGTGGTGCAGAAAAGCAATCACACACCCACTAATGAGGTGATGCAGAAAAGCAGTCACACACACACACCAAACTTCTTACACCCCACTGGCACGCACATGAAAGAAAGAAAACGGGAAGGGAACACGTACACAATTTCTTATGCCCCACTGGTACACACATGATAATGAAAGAAAGAAAAAAGAAAAAGGGAACATGCACACGTGCGCGCACACACACATCCCTTTCACTCACACTGTTGAAAGCAATATCATGAAAACAAAGTTGTTTACTTGCCTGCTGATCTCTGGAACCTGTGGAGCCATTCTCCTGGGCATATGAGTCCAGATGATCATAATTCCCACTCAAACACATCTCTGCTGCTCACTCTGACACATGTCAGTTGGCCACGCCCCCTTCGACCTCAGCCCCACTGGAAACCAACTGTGCATGCAAGTCATTGTCTCTTAGCTATTCGTGGAGCTCGTCCCCCCCACACAATACACTTTCAACTGTCAGTCACTGCTCGTTGGCTCAAAGCCAGCACACTGGGTCATACATGCTAGCCTGCGTCTTGTCTTGTCTTGCTTGCCCTCCAACGCCTCACTTTGCAGTAATTCAGTCAAGCTCTCACTATCCCATAATGTTTCTTGGTCACCATCTGAGTGTTCTTCATGTGAATCAAGATCAACTGACTGTCTATTCAATATTTCCAGCACCTGATTCGTGGTAAATGTACAGCAAGACCGAGTATGTGAAGTGCTTGGTTGTGAGGTCATAGTGAATGAAAAAAAACAATCGGTACAAATCATAAAAAACACTTAACTGAACAGCGCTCTGACGAAGCAAATGGCTGTGAGCACAGGTCAGAGAATCCCGAGAGTTGAGAGTATCGGGAGTTAGGTAACCCTAGTTGGTTACATTTTGGCAACGTCGGTGGTGAGCCACATGGTCGCAGAAATGCGACGTCAGCGGTGCAAGGGTTAAGCAAAAAACTATAGTGATACAACAGGATTTTCTTATCTCAAATCATCATATCAAATTCTTTCAACACATGGATGAATAAGACTATCTACACTATTGATCATGATGCAAAAAAGAGACAGGTTACAACATACAGTTAGAGGGTTTGTATGGTATTATTCTCCATGGTGAACAAAAAAAAAAAAAAAAATATGGGCAAGGAAAATCAGAGAAGGTTATATATATCATTTTCACTGACAGTATAGCAGGTAATAAGGTACAGTGCATCTTGTATGCCATTGCTGTAATTTTGTGAGAAATTGTGTACATTTATCAACAGACACCTTCCACTGTTCACAGTGAAGTACATTCGGATGCATGCTCACACATTCTTCTCTCCTCCAGTTAAAAAAGAAAGAAAGAATCAAATCAATTCTAGCGATTTTCCAGAACTATTCTGTGCTTGTGCAATGTGATAAAATTGTCCCTATGATAAAAGGTTGGACAAGTGTGGTTCTGTATGTTGTTTTTTTTCAAAAAACAAATTCATGTTCATCATTTCAAAGTTCATTCCGATCCAAAACTGCATGCACTCAGAAAAAGTGACAGACAAAATAAATGCAAACCCACTGCTGACTGAATATGTATTTTATTTCAACACGAAAAAAAAAACATATAAACTTTGTGTAGATATATAGCACTTGGATTTCTTTGGTGTCATTCTTGCCAATAAATTCATAAAACTGATAAAAATTTGTTGTCATCATCCCCAAAGTTTTCACAATAGACAAGTGAATCATTCAATCTCTCCATAAACATGAAAGTAAAAGATCAATCTGCGAGTTGGTAAGGGCTTATAATTGTAAAGGTGATGGCAAAATTTCTGTTGCTGCATTGCTTATTCTACTGAGATCTTTGCACAACAGAAAGAGATAAAATGTAGGTTTAGGGGATGCAAATGAAAATATCAGTCTAATTCATCCAACACATTCCCAAGACTTCAAACGCAGAATGTTTATCAAAACATACCGACTTCTGCAACAAAATCCATGAATTTTGTTCAGTGATGATGCCCCACAGTAACCTGGCGCCAGCAAAGTAACTTGTTTACCTGTGCAGTTTGATTACATGACTTAGAAACATAATTTTTTTTTTCTCTATCTCCTGTCATCAGGTCTTGCTGAAATGAGAGTGGGTTACACTTAATCCAACTGGAATTCACACTGCTGTAATTGGTGAGCCAAACAGGTCATCCTACAGGGAAGAGGGGTTCAGATGGGGAGGGGGGATGAGATGAGAAGGCAGGAGGCCAGAGGGGGGAGCAGCCTCTGTTCTGAGATCATGATGATTGACGGTAGAAGCCCTCTTTTGCTGGAAAAACTGGTTAGTGCACATGCATAGAGAATACTGAAATCAGAACACATTGATTTGCAACAAACCAGTAGCTTGCATTTTCGTCTGTCCCACTTTTCAGTCTTTTGGAGGACTTTCCTTTCTTTCAGTTTTTCAAGAGTAGTAGAATTTTTCAGAAAAAGTTACTTTATACCCAGGTTTCAAATGAGCAGAAACTACCTGTTAAAATCTTGCAGCAACACATACAATTATATGCAATGAAATAAAAACTGTTGCATGCAAAACCGTAATTTGTGACCTAAGGTAAGGTAATGTTGGCTGTTCTCATGAATGGATGCCAAAGTCACTAGGACTATCTTGTGCAACAACTTTCAAAAAGATGTTTAAAGTCTGTGTGGTGAATTTGAGGTTCTTAGTCCCCAACATTCCATGAACATAAATGATCAATGTTTACTAAATTCATGAACGCAAATCTCGAATTCATCCATATTGACCTTAAAACACATTTACCAAGTTGTTACATAATTCACAGTCTGCGTCTTTGAACCCTGTCCATGAGAATAGGCCACATTTCTGAGTTCTGGTATCATCGTTTCACATCCAATTGGTACTTTTGTGGTTTAAAATTTTTTTTTCAGAATGGATTGAAAACGCATAAGAAAAATGAAAGGCTGTTTGATCTTTAAAAATGAAAAAAATAAAACTTGGAAATTTTTCCCTAAGACACCAAATTCTAAACAAAGAGATTTGTTACTTTGTACACTGGAATATCATTTGCTATATATATGTGGTAAAAAAAAAAAAAAAAAAAAGATCTCTCTCTCTTCCTGTAACACACAATGTGAACGATATCTTCCAGAACAACAGTAATCAATATGACAACTAAAGGCTGTGAAAAGCACCTGGTGCTCATCTGTTGTCCAGGAATTTGACAAAATCTACTGGTACATAGGACTAGTCACTGCCACAGGAATCTTGCTGTATGCCTTCACTTTCATCTACGCGGAGACAATGTGGGGCATGTTCACAAACTGATTGAGATATGAAACCATCATGACAAAACTAGCAGTGATTCTGATTGCACTGATGATTTTAATGTAAAACTGCAGTGACAGACTCCATACAGACCAGTCGGCTGCTACAATTTGAGCATGGTATGCAACACTGAGCATCAGAATGTTTCACTGCTACGTTCACAATGAAATTGCTGAACTGGAATGTTAGAAGCCAAGCGGTATTTTTTTTTTTTTTAAATCTCTCTCTCTCTTTTTTTTTTTTTCATATCGCAAGTGACTCGACGGAGCCAGATTAAGGGGGAGCTCTGAGGCCCCTGACTATGACATTCTTTTTACAGCTACTCATCGGCAAATGGCAATTTTTCATTTCATGGCATGTAATCAGACAGACCTAACAGAAGCTTTAGTCATATTTCCCTTGGCATCCAGGCACACAGATATATGAAGTGTGCATGTACACACATACACGCACTCACGCAATTGGGTACTCATGCATGCGCACTGCCTCTATCACACACACACACACAGAGCAAAAGAGACAAAAAAAAAAAAAATGTGTGCATATAGGGTTGAACAAAGTTCACAAGCTTCTACACCTCATACATGCACCCATATCCTATATATGCTGTTCTTTCAACACGGACTAGGCAGCAATGAGTATTCTATACATCAGCACATACACTGGTACGGTAACTTACAAAGTTCATTCTCATGAGAGAGAACAGCCACAAATTTTACCCCAGAGTATGGGAAGGATACAGAGAGGCTTTCACTATGTAAACAACAGTAAAGAGTGATTTTTTCACCTACATACTGCACCTTAGGTGGTTTGCTATACAAACCATCAATGGTGAATTTTTCAACCCCTTGTTATGCTTAAGGTGGCTGCAATATGAATAGTCAAGGATGAATTTCATCCAGTTAGAAAGGCTCAGGAAAACCATTCTTTACGAGTGTGGGTGAATTTTTAACACAGGATATGGTGCACATAAATCTGAGCAACATACAATGAAAGATAACGGACAGTCCGTGCCGACAATTACTTTCCCTGGTGGAAAATAACAATGTTTTTGATAAAGTGACTCGGAGGCCAGGTCCAAGATTCGTTCAACCTTGGTAGAGGTCTGCACTCTCCCAAGTGTCTTCCGGTCAGAGATGCATTCAATGAGTCAAATATGGCACTGTATCCACATATAACAATTCAACAGTATAAACAACAAACAAACAATGAGAACAGAACAGGAAGTAAGGTTGGCTTATTTCCTGGCTTCAGCCAAATGTCAAATATTGTCATATAATCTGCACTTCCAGAAAAAAAGAAAAGAGGGGCAGATTTTTTTTTTTCAATAAAAGAAAACCAACCATAGCTTGGATCTTGCATCCAATCTTCATCAAATTCAGTGCAGTGACTCGCTACAGTTAAAGTGTGATGTTTTTTGTGTTTTCAGGTCAAGGTCATAATAAGATGCCATTCCAACATGTTCCATCAGGAGAGGATCGCCGCACATGGTGCTGTATTATCTGTTCTGTGGCGATTTTATCAGGCCTTACATGCGAATCTCGAAGACTGCTGTTTTTGACTGAGTATTTTTCAGTGAGTAATCTGTCTTACTTTGCATCGGACTATATTGGTAACAAATGAAATGACAACAGAAAATCAAAGAGATTGAGCTAAAATCAATGCAGTATGTAGAAAAGTCTAAAAGACATAAGACACACACCTGGATCATGTATAAGCATGCGTTTTGTGGAGTGAACAACACAGCAAAATCATCAAAGACAATTGTCTGCTCAAATGAAACTATTTACACACTTAACATACCATGCTGATGTAGTGACAGCGATACAAAACTGCACTGCATGTTGGTGTCCTTTCACTGACCCTTCCGAATGTCCAAGGGGCAGATCTGTCGCTCTCCCTCAGACAGGAAGATCTGGAAGGCTTTGCGCAGGAGGTAAGCACCCATGCAGCGCCGCTTCGACATGGCCCAGGTGGAGGCAACGCCATAGTAGTCTCCCTTCTTCACGTTGGTCAGCCGGCCTAGACCTGTGATGGGGGGAAATGGTGAACAATATATAGACATGGGTTCATGATGCATTTTTGAGCTTCACAGTATCATGAACTTAACTGAAATATACAGACGTGTTCATGATGTATCATTGAGTTTCACAGTGTCATGAACTTCATTGAAATGTATAGACATGGGTTCATGATGTATTATTGAGTTTCAGTGTTATGAACTTAACTGAAATGTACAGACATGTGTTCATGAGGTATTACTGAGTTTCAGTGTTATGAACTTAACTGAAATGTATAGACATGTGTTCATGATGTATTACTGAGTTTCAGTGTTATGAACTTAACTGAAATGTATAGACATGTGTTCATGATGTATTACTGAGTTTCAGTGTTATGAACTTAACTGAAATGTATAGACATGTGTTCATGATGTATTACTGAGTTTCAGTGTTATGAACTTAACTGAAATGTATAGACATGTGTGTTCATGATGTATTATTGAGCCTCACAGTGTCATGAACATACTTGAAATAGATAGACATGTGTTCACGATTTTATCATCATGCTTCACAGAATCATGAACTTAATGGACTGTCATTTAGTGAGATGAAACTTTGGCAAAGGCGAGAAAAGGTAAAGGTGGATCCTTTGAAGACGGGAAACAGTGCAGATGTTTCTGGAAAATACTGCCTCAAAATCTGTGGCTACGCCTTGCTGTCAGTGTGATCTTGGATTCCAGCTCCAGTCCACAACCAAACCTGTGGTACTTCTGTGTCCAACTTTTGGGGGTCAACAGATTCATGAGGATTAGAGTGATTCAGCGTCACAGAGTATCAATGTATCTGGACAACTCCAAGTCTACTGATTTTTTTTTTTTTTTTTTTTTTTTGCTGTCCCAACCTCTGCGGCACCTCAGAGGCAGTGCACCCACGCCGCTCATTCCGACCCCCCCTCCACACAACATGCGCAGAACACCACCTACTAAGCCCCCTACTGATGACAATAATTGCTTAGTCGCAGAGCCAGCTTGAGTGAGCTCTCCCTCCAGAGGGCGCCACCAGGTCCGTCCAACGACAGCCCCAATGGACTCGCTGATACCGGTGACCCCGACGGAACCAAACCAAGACCACAGACGCGGAGAGGACATCGAAATTGAGGTCACCATGAGAGCAGGGCATGAAGGGCCACAGAATTTGAGACTTTTTTTTTATGCTGATCGATGAGAATGAGGATGATTAAGATGATGCTATGGATTTCCATTTCAGTCTGAGACTACATACCAGGGCAGTAGTCTACGCTTCCTTTCATAATATATCCCGGCGTCAACCAGGCCCAAGAGATACAGGCACCTGCAGTGTTGGTCAGGAAATTTGAGCAACACTCTCAGAAATGCATCCATTAAGTGGATGAAACTCTGTGTGGTCCCAGTCTTCCCACCTGAGTCCGCAGCAAACTCAACTCTGGGTAGGAGCCGGTCGGGGCAGAAAAACCCACATGACTCTGATGGGATTCAAACCCACGACCTCCCAGCCGGGAGTCCACAACGCTAACCACTTCGTCACGGCAGCTGGTAAGTCTACTGAATTTTACTCCATGTCTACAGCATATCTGCTGAATGATGAGGCTCACAAATTTGAGATAAAAGGCTTAACATGAGTTCAATAGACAGTATAAACCTAAACTACATCCGGTGCACTTAGATTCGGTCTTGTTTACTTAACTGGATAAGAACTCTGCTTCCACAAAAATTTGTATGTCATGCATTATTGCTAAGGACATGGTGTGTTTGGATACATAGCTGGTTCAGAACCATGCTTCAACAAAAGTTTGTATATCTTATATTCAGGGCTCCTATTTTGTTCATTATGATGCAAAAAAAAAACCCAAAAACAAACCCTTTGAAAATATATTTTATGCATCATAACAATCACTTGACCTTTTAAAACTTTGCAGAACATGCGTAAGTTCTCTCTCCCTCATAAATCACATGCATGCACACATGCACATGTGCACGCACACACACACACACACACACAGATGAGCAGTGAATTGAGTTAAGAGTCAAGACCCTTTAAAAACAAGAAATGGGAGTCTGAAGACCCATTAAAACTGTATTCTGAAGGTCAGATAATGTTCTAAGCAATAGCCAATGGCAGCCCTGTATATTATTGTTGTGGGCAGAGTGCATTTATAAGTGCGCAAGCTCGTAGGTTTGTGATCTTGGGTCTGCGTCTTGGTGATGATGACATCTACGTGCAGTATCTATCTTTATCGTTGCATGAATTATACAAATGACTGTTCTGCCTATTTTGCTCATCGCATATGCAACACTTCTTATAACTTTACAAGGACAGAAACTCATAAGACATCAGGATTATGAGCCAAAGTAATTGCGTCCAGCTTCAACTGGAAGTCATCTGTTACTTCTGTGAAAATCTGTTTGCAGAAAAAAAAAGAGGAGTGGCAGCTTGTAAACAGCTGATCATTATGCTACTCTTAATCAGAATGACAAGATTGGTCTGTACTTCTGTGAAGAAAAAATAAACAGAACAGCCTTTCTTTTTTTTATAGAATACAATCAATTAAAGACACAAACACCATTTTTTCAGCTTTAGCTCTATGTTTATGATTTCGTTCATACTCATTCGTGCTCTTGTACACATAAACACTCACAAGCATCCATGCTTGTTTTCAGTGCTGTCTGGCAACTCTTATGGTGATTAATAACAGATGTGAGTAGTCAGTGCATATATATAAACCAAATCAATCCTACTTATGCACTGCCCCCTCCCCCCTTTCTCCACCACCCCACTCCACCCCCACAAAAAACACCCTGTACCCAGTTTCAAGTCATGTTTTTAGTCCAGTCAACCACAGGCCATTTTGACTGCAGAAGACCCAGCAACCAGAACAGACATTCAAATGAATGACATTCTGAACACTTCATTTTCCTTCCTTTCGTCAAGTGCACTCACGGAATCACTGTCACAGCCAGTACATTGTTGCTCTTTTACATTTATAAAACACGCTGTCATTCATTTAACTTCATCTTATGACTTGGGTCATTTTTGCGCTTTGGAATCATCTGTGCCTCTGCAGTGTCTTGACCCAAGGAGGGATGAAAATCTGTATCTTCCTGACAAGACTGAACACTTTCACAGGCCGAATTGCCGACTGGGATCAGCAGCACTCCCGTCATAATAGCAGAAAGCAGCCTGAATCTCCACCTCTGTTTTAATTTCTTTTACCTCTATTTTGCTCTCAGGGTCAATCGGTCCAGCAGGTCATTTCAGCATGATGGCGGTGGAAGAAGCTGAACCAGAAGTAAGTTTCCAAACAGCTCTTTGGCCATACAAACAGCAGAAGTACAAATGAATGAACAAACTTTTTTTTTTAAGCAGAACTTTCTTTACCTCAAGCGGAATGACATGTGTTTGCATAATAAATTTTGCCAAAAGCAGGATGGTTGGCAGCTCTGTACCACATACAAACAAACATTTGGTCATAAACGAAGACTAAACAAGCCTCTACCGATGGCATCCACCATGCAGGCTTCCCTGGTGTAGGCCTCCACAGGAATGACGTTCTGAAAGCAATGCAGGGACACCACCCCCAGTCCTGCAGACCAGATGTCCAGGATCTGCTGCACTTTCTGGCTCACCTGCATAACACACCACCCTTTGGCATGAACGAGACAGACAATGAATCTACTGACTAATGTATAATTCAAAATCCAAAAATGTACGCTTTTAAAATCCTGTTGATGGCAGCAGGCTGTGAGTACATGTTTGATAACTGTATACCAAAGGTGGAAAAAAAATTCTGGAAAAACAGAAAGTAAACAGTCGTACTGGGAGACTTGAAAGCAGTGCTATATATGTCATTAACTGGTTAATCAAAAAGCATACTATGTTTGTCAAAAAGCGTACCATTTCAAACAAACACACCACTCATTCACTGACACATAGAGTGACACATTGACTCTCACACACACACGGACACGCATGCTCACATACACATACAAGAAAAGAAAAACCAAAGTTGGGTTCAAAATAAATACCTCTTTTATAAATTATAGTGACATTTCCCCCTGAAACCCAGGAATGAAAGGAACAGTGCTGTAGCAAGAACTCAGGAACCAAGGGAAGTAATGAGAGCCTATATTCAGCACTCTAAGAGCTAAGTGGCCAGAGGATGTATTCCATGGTGAGTGTGAAAAAATCTGAAGCTCTGGTCTCTGTAAATTTTCACTTAGAATACTTGGGGCTGGAATTGCTCAGTGGTAGAGCGCCAGACTCGTAATCTTGGTGATCCTGGGGTTGTGTGTTCGAATCTCTGCCGGACCGTTTTGGCGCAGGGGGATTGGTTCTGACTCCGTTTCCCATACAGTCCTTCAAATGAGACTATAACCCGAGGTTCCATGTGTGAATGCATGCATAACATCTTGCACATGCGTAAAATCCCATCACCAACTTTCGGAAGAGAAGGCCAGTTTGGTCGTTGGTATGGATGACACGTTACACATAGCATGCACCTTCCTCGAAGTTGGAGTATGGCTGTCTTAATGGCAGTATAAAAAAAAAAAACGGTCATACACTCAAGATTCCACTCCCTTTGTTGGGTAGATGGGATTAATCCTTGCCTGTCTATACAGGGAGTGTCCGCAGGAGTTTCAGCCTGTGTATGCAGAAAGAAAAAAACAACTTAGATTACTTAAATTGATAACTAATGTTGGCACACTGCTCTATCACAACAATTGCACATACACCTGCTTTTAATTTGACCCAGCTGAGAGAACTCTTTTGACTGTCTTTGACCTGGCATTCTACTGTACGGGTGTTTAGATATGCATGGCTGAATCCTGTTTCTCTACACAAAGACCTGATCAAACTGAGCCAAACAAGTCAAAACATAAACTAGTTCAATACTGTGTTTTTGTTTTTTTGTTTTTACACTTTTGTTCTGGTCTTACCTTCAACTTTGGCGACTTCTGCTGGGAAATGGCCTCATACAAGTGACAGTACGCCGGGAACGCTTGCCTTTCCCAATGTAGAAGATGGCTGATAGGAAGATCTTAAAGGCCTCAGTGTCACCTTCAGTAAACAACACAAACTGAGTAAAACTGGGTTAAGCACAATATGTACATACACACAGTAGTATATTTCAGAACTGTTTACATTTCTCTGTGTATATATTTCAAACAGATTTGATGTCAGTCTGAATTTGCGAGAGATACTAAAGATTTATGTTAAGAGCAAAGTCTTGAGATTTCTGTAAAGTTAACAAAGCGGAAACTATTAAGTCTGAGACTGTAATAATCAACAGCCTTGATGTTAGGAACCCAGATGCCAGGACATTGTAAGACAGAGAAGAAAAAGAGGAGAAAACTAGTTGCAAGGTAATCATGTGCTTACTTAGAGATTTAGCTCGGAGTGTGGCAAATTGTCTGTGGTCCTCGGGTCCAGCAGCAGGTAGTTAAAGCATGATTTGATAGTGCCTTCCCTCCATGTGCGACCGTCCGGTGCCTGGAACTGGGCCACCATCGACAGCTCCACTTTGGCCAGGTCTTCCATGTCCAACGACCCAGACAGCAGTCGATTCAGCTCCGAAGAATAACCTGTGAACAAAAGCATTAATATCAGTGCTCCTGCTTCTTTCAAAAATCAAGTCACAAACAACGAGCCTTCTTGATGAAACTAATGTAGTTCAAACTGTTCTGCTGTCTTTGTTGAGCAGCCATAGTAAACATGTTGGATTATACAACAAAAAAAAAAACGATATATATATATATATAATATATATATATATATATATATATATATATATATATATATATTTATATTTATCAGTCACATGCACTTTTAAACAAGCTAAATGAATAATGCATAACAAAAACCTCAAATTTATGCTTCTAAATTACCTCTTTTATCAAATACAAAGACAATTATATTTAAGTTAATCATAGGTTTAGTGTATTAAGAGTCAAATGAACCACAGCAAATAGTCACTTTAGCATTTCAATAGTAATAAGGAACTTTCAGTGGACAGTAAGTAAGTCAATAAGTCAACAAGAATTTTTGCATGCATTTCAGTGGCTCAAATAGCCAGTCACAAACTGTCATTTCGTTTTCAAAGCATCAGCATATATTTGATGAAAATCCCAAATGATAAATCAAGCTACTGACCTGGTTGTGAGGACGTCAAACCCACATGACGCTTTCCGCTTTGCAGACTGGCCAACAACTGCAAGTAAGTCTGTCGAGTAGAGGGCAGCACTGGGCCACAATCTTCTCCCAGATCCTTCAGACTCTGGTAGATGGCCGCATTCGACAGAGAAGCGAGTTTAGGAGGAAGAGTGACATCATCAGGACTGACGCCCGAGTCCATGTGGCCAGGAACTTCTGTCTGCTGGGAATCATCAACAGATTTCTTGTTCTTGTCTTTCTTGTGTCAGTTTCTGATATCTGCTGGGGTTTCTGTTTGTTGTGTTTCTTTGCAGTCTTTTCACTGCCTTTGTGTTCTCGCCTGTCTATGTCGTCACCTTCCTGCTCACAATCATCACTTGCATCGCCGCAGGCCTCATCACAGCTGTTGATGTCGACTGTTTTTGATAGTATCTTGGGATTTCATTGTCTGACCCGCAGTGATATCGAAAGATGTGGAGGACAAAGTGGACGAAGCATCATCACTGTTGATAACGAAATCACTCCATTCATAACTGACTGTTGCCTCTGTGTCAGGACTAGCACTGCTTTCCAAGGAAGGACGGCCGCTGCTGCCACTGATTTCTGACGGAATATGTCGCTCAATCAGGACAATGCCGTTCTCTTTGTCGCGATAAATGTACTCCTGGACTGAAGACGCAATGCTAATGAGACTTTCATCGGACATGCGTTTCCTATTACTTCCCCTCTGTTTTCCATCGTCTGGGGTTGACTTTGGTGTGGCAGGAGGCACGTTCAGCAGCCATCTGGACACACTGTTGGGTTGCACAGTGGGATGTTGAGGATTAGTTTGCACCCTTTCCAGGAAACTTCCATCTGATGTCATGAGGTCACTGTCATCTGGCGCGGGGCCTGAAGGTGGCCGCCAGGATTTACTGGAGGTCTGTCTATACAGACTGCTGTCTTTTGATGCCATCACATGTCTGTGCTCTGCAGCATGAGCCACTGGCCTGGACTTCGCCCTCTCTTTCTCTTGTAAGTTAGGAGAGACATGGCTGACTGCAGTGATGTCCCTCTTGTTAGCAAAGTTGTTGTGATTATGTTTACTTCCCTCAGTCTCCACCACAGTGAAGCCCAAACTTTCCATCTTGAAGTTTGCTTCTGTGCCTTTTCTAGAACATGAAGCCCTCCTCTGTTTTTTTCAAAATCAGTAGCAATTTCAGGATGTTCAGCGACATTCCCATGCTTTTCAATGTAAGGTGCATGTTTAGTTCCCAACAGTGATTCTTGATTTCGTGATCTATGCTCTGACTTTTCATCAAGGGAGTTTCCTTCACTGAAGCCTCTTCACATGTCTCAAAAGAGTCACATGACGATTCAGACACATCTGGCCTAATTTCTTGTATGGATGTTTGCGTTTTTCCATTTCCATGACTGCCTCCCTCGCAGACTGCGTGCACATGTTCTGACTGTGTCATCAAATCCGATCTTTTCCTTCCTCTCAGATTGGATGACACAATAGTGTAGTCATCTGGAAATGCTGGTCGATTGTTGAACTTGTTTATTGCACTCAGACACGAATCATTTCCATGACTGAATTTGTTGTAACTGCCACACAGAAATATTTCTTTTTGTCTGTGTTTTTCTTTGCTCTCAGTGTGTGACATGTGCCCGGCAGAGGCCCCACCAAGTCTCTTTTCACCAAGCAACACAGGTGAAGCATGATTTTGCCTTCCAGGTCTCGAGGATTTTGGGACCATGCAACAGAACGGTAGCTTCATCTCCTGGCCGCTGCCTGGTGGTGCCTTTCTCACAGAACCCGCTGTCCACAGAATGACTGCTGCCTGAGCCAGCCACAGTATTCAGCTTTTTGCTGCTGCCAGACATTGCAGTGAACTCGGAACATTCCTGCTTTGGGCGGGGGGGTGAAAAAGGGAAGTGAACAGCACGACGATGAAACACACCATGCGGAGGAGAGGGATGCTCAGCCTGAACATGCATGATGGTGACCGGGGATCTGGGTCCTGAGGCAGAGCTGTGGGACTGGTCAGCGGGAGGGTAGTTGTCTGCTTTCTGAGAGATCTGTTCACAGCAGAGCAATGCTGGCCTTGATCACGGCAGTCTTCTTTGCCATGATCACTCCGTGAATGGTGTGGCATAGGGTGTAATGGGGAGACAGAAGGATCTTTCAAAGGACTATAATGTGATATGTCAATGTTAGAAGAGCGAGGACTCTGCTGGCTTACCGTGCAGTGGTGAGTTGTTTCGCCGCGATGTGGTGATGTATGAGGCTCAAACTGAAGTCCTCTTCGAACAGGTGAATGGAACAGTTTTTTGTGTATGATAATGTCCATCGCATCTTGGGGAACAGGGTTTTCTGAGTCAGTGTGACTCTGGTGCCTACTATCTGAGGATAATGAACACTGGTGCTTTCGGCGTGGGGATGAATATGGTTCTCTGTGTCCTAGCGAGTGTTCTTTGTCTGGTGACGATGAATGCTGCTTCACACAGAGAGAGCAAGAACATGATGACAACTTACATGGTTTAACTCTCTGAGGCAGTAACCAGCCTTCTTCATCTGCTTTGTTTCCAGACCGAGAAATTCTGCTCTTGCAGAGTATGGAAGATTGTGCATGGGAGGAGTCATATCCTGCCCTGTCCTCACCAACATACTCTACTGGCTGAGGAGACAGTGATTTGAAATAGGAATGACTGCAATGTTTGGAGGTATTCTCTCCTAATCTGTTCAGACAACTCAGCCCGCAGTGTCTGTCAGACATGCGACAGTCTTCACCCAAATCAGGGAAATACTTGTGTTTCATTTTCATTTCTACATTTCGAGCGTAGGAAGTCTGGGGGTCACAGTACTCCGGGGATCTTGGGCTGCCTGAGTAACCCATTTCATAGCATACTGCTGCTTCTGGACATACAGCTGAAGCTGGCTGAGTAGGATGACTATGGAGGCAGCAACGACTGCTGTGACAACGACCACTGCTAAGTCAGTTCAGACAAACCCACGTCATTCTCACTGCTGTTGGAACTGGACAGGTCAGGGTAGCCAGCACACGCGTCGTCAGCCAGCAGAGTTCTGTTCCCACCCCCAAGGTATCTGTCACACTTGTTCCCTATGTAGGGACAGTCTGGAGAGGTCACATCCAGGCAAGCGCTGTTCCCATCATTCAGCAGCCGGCTCAAACGCCGCGACAAAGCGTCAGAGTACTGGTTGGACAGACACACAGGGTCGTCTTCGTCGGAGGAGTAGTATGCTGGTAGGGAGCGGGTGGGAGGTCACTGCCTCTTGGTGGATGGTTGCTACTGTTCAAACCTTGAGGAACATCTTGGCCACAGCTGATCAGTTCAGCTGAAACACACACACTTCTTCCTCTCATATACTGCTTGAACTGATATTAAGCGTTAAAAGCCTTCTGATAATTAAATATATAAATAGTAGAAAATCAAGATGGCAATATTTCATCTAAATTTCACATTAAAAGCCTTCTGATAATTAAATATATAAAAAAGTAGAAAATCAAGATGGCAATATATTTTCATCTAAATTTCACATAGTCCATTTAGCAATGAATTTTGCTTATATGCACATAGGTAATTTGTTTTTCAGAACTGCCAAGATCTCAAAAGCACAAAGGGTAGCATTTTGACATTTTTAACCCTTACACTGGTTATTTAACAATGCACTGGTAGGTGTTTTATCTGATGAGTTAAAAGAAGTAAAGTTTGAAAAAAAATAGTTACGTTTGTATGATATGCATAACTTTACAACGGTTAGTATTTGAACATGACATGCAGAATAAAACTTGTTAATAATCAAATAAAGAATAATGTAAAAGAGAACTGGTGTGATTGTGAGTGTTTGATTAGGTGCTTACTTGTCTAGAATGTGAAAATAACAGGTGAAAACAGGTGGCACTTCCTCCTTGTCATTCTCAAGAGCTTGTTCACAAATAATCCAGTCAATGATGTTCCATAGTATTCAGAGATAAGTCACAGCCTTTTTGAAATATGGTCAGTGTGGATTATACCAGTCTTCCATGCAGGTAATCCAGGTAAGAATGAATAAGGTACCGTTCAGTTTTCACATTGAAATCACATGCTCATAAACAAAAAACACACCCCCAAAATGGTCACTATCAACAAATGTAATAGCCCACACTGTCATTGTTCACATTTGAAAGGTTCAGTATCATCTGGAAGCGCTACACTGAGTTTTTCTTCCCCACTGAATGGCATGTTGAGATTCCCCTCACCCTCAGGCACTCACCCAGTCATTGTCCCTTGTCGATCTCAAAATCACGATTACATGGTGCTTGATCTGAATCAAAACTGTCACCCACCACACCCAGTTCATTCAAAATGTCCACAAACTTCTTCACCTGCTTTTTCCACAACAGCATCAGCAAAACCATATTCAAAAAAGTTCCTAATTCTGTCATGTTCTCCTGTATGCACCGCCATCATTGTTGTTTGCCGGATGATTCGAGTCCTGCTATGCATTATAAGCTGCTACTAACTCTAAACTAGGCTAAAATACTGAAAATTCATGTTTCTGGGCTTGTTCAGTCATTTATGCAAATTAGTTTATCAATGAGCCATAGTTTTGTATTTGTGTGTGTCATTGAAACTAGGATCGCAAGGCTAACCCTACCGCGCAACTAAGTCATGACAAGCAGTGATGGCCATGACGTAGTGGCATGACTTATGTTGCAACAACCAGGGTAAAGGTTAAGTGTAGTTTTCTCAACTTAAGTGTAGCATTTGTATGCCATATCATTAAACAGACTCGAAAGCACTTTCTGATGCACTTTAATTTCGTGCATGACATTACAGTGGACAAAAAGACTGAAAAGTGGCTGGCTATCGCATGGTTTTGACTTGACATACAGAAAATTAAGATGGCCAACAATGAAACCGTTCGGTAAAGCGGCAAAATTGTGATTCTCTTCTGCAACTTTTCTTCTAATTCTCCTTTCTGTTCTTACTGAACTTGACCATTTCTGATCAAATAATTCCAGTCTTAAGATCTGTTTACCCAGTTCCATTTCATTTCAGCTGCCCCTAGTCCTTGAAGCACTTTTTTCCTGTTTAATTTTTTTTTTTTTTTTTTGTATAGCAGTTCATCACAAAGTGCAGCATTGTAGCCTTGTCAAAGAAATTGTGGCATGCTTGGCAGCTATGGTTTGTTTATGTTTTTATTTTGTGACAACAATTAATGAACGTTATACCCCATGTCAAGCTCTTTAATCCAACTATTACTGAGCTACAAATTCTGCTTTTCACCCATCATCCAAGCACAACATAGAACATTCTTAATCATATCTAGATTTGGATTAAATATAAACAGACAAGACAGCAACACACAAAATTATGTAATCTGGAGAAGAGAAACTATCCATGAAATTATGCAAATTGTACATCAAAATGCTGGCTATTCTTCTACAAATGAAATGTACAGAAATGTTGTTTCAACACTGGAGAGTTTTAAGCATATTATGCTTGCAAGATTCCACAATAGATATGTATGCAAAATTGCTTTGGAAAGAATGAATCTTATTTTCAGTCCACAAAACAATTCAGTTTGTACGAAAGGCTGTAACTTGAACACTTACAAGTATACAAAAAGGGCTCTCTTCTTCATCCCCCACGGCCACAAGCATGGTGTAGTACTTGAGGAAATCCACACAGGCTGCATGATGTTCACTTCTGGCCACGTCCACAGCTCTCTGTCCCTCCTGAAACGTCATGATCGCTTCTTCACGTCTACCCATGAAGCACCAGTCAATCAACACACTTTGCAATTCTATTTCATCTTGCTCGTCTCATCAGTGGTTATGACTCATCTCCACTCTCTACTTGCCTATCTACTCACTCTGTGGCAGTCTCATTATCAGCAGTCCAGTAGGCACTATCTATGTCAGGTCCCTATGGGTTACTCTCTAGAGAAAGGCATAGCATTGTTGTCGCATCATTTCAGTGGTGTCTATAGGCTTAGGGGTGCCTTCTACAGGGGGCCTTACTGATGATGCCACTGCTTAGTTATTGAGCCAAACTGATTGCACATCTCTCTGGATTGAAGATCATTAGATATCACCAAATCCTTTCACCCTCAATGAATCTGCCACCACCCAGGACTGATTCAAAGTCACACAGAAACAGAAGTACTACAGAAATCAAAACTTACAAGCAAAGCATGAAAAACACAGAATTTGTGAGATCTATATTTTTCTATATTCTCTGATGAGGATGCTGATGACTGTGATCATGCTAGGGATATCCACTTGCTCTGACACTACATAAGAAGACTAACACTACACTAAAGACTGCCTAAGATGAGTAGCTGACGATGTCAGGATGACACGGAGTTCCATTCTGCTCTGAGACTTCATAACAAGGCTGTGCTCCAGGTACTTTCGTAATACATCCCAGCGTCAACCAGGTCACAGATAAAGAGACACCAGCAGCGATGATCAGGAAATTTGAGCCATGCATCCATTAAGTAGATGAAATTTGACTGTGTGGTTTTAGTCTTTCCAGTTCAGCCCATAGCACTCTTAAAACTGGACAGGAGCCAGCTGTGGCAAAAATATCCCACAAGTATATGGCTCTGATGGGAATTGAACCCTAGGCTTCCAAGCCAGCAGTCCACCATTTTAACCACCGCGCTATGGAGACTGGTTGAATACTAGTTTTACTTTTATTTTCAAAGTGATCCAAAACAAGTAACATAACACTACATCCTGAGATGTTGCAAATAGTGAAAAGGTTACAGTCCTTTTTAAATAATCTTCATCTTCCTCTTGCACTCCCATTTATTATCCACCACTTCAAAACACTTGTATTACTTTTATCAACATACTTTCAATGAACATTCAACTGTACCTGTATATGTAGTTCAATGAGTATTATAGTAACTATAAGTTTAGTTGTTGTTTTTTTTAGGAGGGAGCGGGGAATAACAAGTGGACACTTTCCTCACTCATGTAAATCCTTTTTTATTTGGAGTCTTCATCTACAAAGTCAACAGCTGGTACAGTCTTCTTTCATTCAGTTTCAGTTCAGTCCAGCAGCAAGATGTCATCTAATTTTCAAGACAAGAAAAAGCCCTTCCGTCTTTGAAAACTTTCAGACTTCACTATTTTTTTGTTTGGTTTCTGGAAAGGCTAACCGAAGGCAACACCAAAGTGCAATGTATGCACATAGTTTTGAAGCAGAGCCCAAGAACGAAACTTATCAATCAGAAATTCTGTGCGTCTGATAAAGGGTACAATAAATTTGTTGATTCCTCTGAGAGTTTGATCGTGGCGGGGACGTAAAAGTCATCATCTGGCAGAGTATTTTTCTTCCTGCAGACCAGTGCCAGCACCATCTCCAGTGTAACTACATCCAACCATGTAGGATACATTTGTTTCTAAATGTACAATACTGGAGGTAAAAAATATTTTGAAAATAATTCGGACACATTTTTTTCTTAACACATCTCTCCACCCTTACTCCCATTTCTTCACAAAGTACATGGAATGTAGCCCTGTCGTCGTGTCTCAGACCAGCATGAAACTCCATCATCATCATCATCATCATCATCACCCTTATCCTCATTCATTAGCATTGAAAAGAAAAATCTCAGATTTTGTCACCCTTCATTCCCTCTTTCATAGTGACCTCACTTTTTAATTTTCTCTCCATCGAGTCCATGTATGCCCATGATGATTTCATGTTTAATGATTTTTTTTTTTTTAAAAAGAACAGTAATGCACAGTATTGAAACTATTCATATATCTGGTAGCTTAGCACTCTCCGCCTTCTTTCCATACTGTAGAAAAGGTCTCTCTTTTCAGATTCAGACCAAGAGGTTTGGTATAAACAGTGCTGTGGAGAAACATTGTTTGGTTAGGCTTTTAGCAGAATTTAACATTGCTTGTTTGGACTACTATACAGAAAAAAGATTCAATCAATTAAAATCAGTCTGATACTGCTTCCCAATAATTATCTAGTGTTGCATTCTGTACAAATTAGATACATCACTCATGAACTTTTAAAACTGCAAATGCATTTGTGCTCACCCCCCACCCTCCACTCCCTCCCCACCCCACCACTGTCTTCCACTCTTCCCCTGTCAACATGCAGCCAATGCTTTCCCATTACATGATCCATGACATTAGGATCAGCTCCATTGTGCAACAGCAATCTCAGGGTGTCCCGGTCTCCCCAGGCAGCGGCCACATGAAGGGGTGTGGAGCCATCCACGGATCTAGACACGTAAAAAGCACATCACTAAGAAGTAAATCCAAACATCAGTGTCACTTCTACACTGTTGGAAAGCACACCAGGAATGTACTTTCATTATCTTGCAGCAGGCAGTCAAGCCAAGACATAACCACAGTGTAGCTTTGCTGGACAAGTTTCTAAGCATTGCTGACCAGTCAAGAGATTATACAAAATTATTGTGTTTATCACACATGGTGTGTACACCGATACAAAGCAATGGTCATGCATTTATGGAAGAAATCAGTTGTATGCAATATTGCAAATGGATCAGTCAGTCAGTCGGTCAGTCATTTCCCTGACCGCTGGGGTCATTGGGAGGATGTGATGAGGCAGCCGCCATTTCCCTCTAGGTTCTTCTGTTTGTGGCTGTCTTGAGGAGATCTGGCATGGTCATTTTGGTCCAGTCCTTTATATTGATGGATACAGATGTTAAAATTTTGACCTGGTTTTAGTCATTTTGTGAGAATTCTTTATACCGAATTAAAAGACACAAATTACAAATTATGTATAAATAACATATGTATGCCATTTGTTTTTAACACAACGAACTACTATTGCCAGTTTTATAGTCAGTACACCTATCATGCTTGAACAACTTAATCACAGCATATCTAGGAATCTTTTTTTATATTAGCACAGCTTCCATGCTGGAGTGCCCAAGACAATTCTGCGTGAGATTTTTAGATGGCATATGACACATCCAGCTTGTATGTCAGGCTGTCACGTGTCTGTTCTCACAGTGTCTAGGAGGTAATCGATCCTTCTCTCCCTAACTCAATCTTGTGGAGCATCAGAAGTGAACAATTCAAGCCTGTCCACATCTCCGCAACACGTTCTTACATGTGAATGTTTACCTTTTGATCAACTTAGAATCAAAACAAGTGATAAGAGTTGTGTCCAGGGCTTAATGAAGAATACAATAGTGTCCCTTCACACTAGCGCAAATCTCATTTCCATACAACCTGCATTTAATGGTACTGTGCGGTTGGCAGTGGGGAAAAATAGAAAATTTGCTCCATGTGATGCCAGTTTGTGGAAACAAAAGTATTTGTGGTCTATGAGGATCTGGTTAAAATTTTGTATTGGAAATCTGTATGAAAATGTAAAAGGCGTAGTAAAACATATTCTATGTAAATGATGTGAAAATTCAGTTGTTGATTAAAATGGGGAACTCTCATTCATCTATCTGGTTGTGCATCAACGTTGCTCAAGCAAGGTGTGAGAACTGGTTA
>JADBJO010000410.1:532384-549884 GCA_016801955.1 Conus betulinus
TTTTTTTTTTTTTTTTTGAGTGGTTAACCGTTCGTCCTACACATTAATTGACCTGCATCGTACTACCTTTCCAAATATGATTGACGGTGCTCAAGAACTGACAAAGTGGCCATTGGACGCTCTCTCTATAGTTTTACATATGTGTAATTGGATTTTTTTTTTCATTTTAATGTTTTCCTGAGGTGCGGGGGAGGGGGGGGGGGGGGTTGCTTTATTTGTTATTGTAATTGAATCATACAGGCATGCACATGTTCACACACACACACGCGCACGCACACGCGCGCACACACACGCACGCACGCACGCACACACACACACACACACACACACACACACACACACACACACACACACACACACACACACACACACACACACACACACACACACACACCTACACACACACTACACACACACACATGCATGCGTGCGCGCACACTCACACACACTCTCATCGTCTGATATCACTTTTAGTGGGAAGACGTTAAACTGAAGAACAACAACACACATGCACACACGCACACACGTGCACACACACACACACACACACACACACATACACACACACACACACACACACACACACACACACACTTTATAGTTTATACACACACACACACACTTTATAGTTTATACACACACACTTTATACACACACACACACACACACACACACACACACACACACACACACACACACACACACACACACACACACACACACACACTTTACACACGCTACACACACACACACACACACACACACACACACACACACACACACACACACACACACACACACATACACACACAGAGTATTCCTACAGAGTTGGGGATAGATTTCAGTTTAAAATAATGTTCATTTAACATTAGGGCGAAACTCATAACTGGATAATTCAACAGGGACAAAAGATTAATGGAAAGACTCAAGGATGATTTTTCAACTGTTAAACAAGAAAATGAATTGAATTATCCACTAATCAGATATCTAGAGAAAAACCAGACATTTGAGTAAGGGAACCGAGGACCTGTAGGAGTGGCCTTATTGTCTTAGACAGATTTGATCTTCGCGCTAAAGAAATAAAATAGAATGGAGTAGGTCAGCTGGTGACACAGCAGGTAGGGGAGTAGTGTATGTCATTCCTTACAGAGTGTTCATAACAATATGAAAGTCTCTACAAATGATATGGTCTTCTTCCTTCTTTTTACAGCATTTTAGTTATCCTTCATGGCATACAGTTTTGAATGCTAAATTGTTTCAGTAATATTTCAAAAGAGAAAAAAAACCACTGTCCTGCAAAGTTTATGAAAAAAAATTTTTGATGAATGCGTGCGAATGAATGCATATTGTTTTTTTTTGTTTGGTGTGTGTGTGTATTTTGTTTGTTTGTTTGTTTTTTAGTTGTTGTAACAAAAGGAGGCAAGCCTTTCCCATAAGCTACATTCATGATTAAATATCAATTTCTCATTTGAAATTTCCATTGGTACATCGATACTTTTTTCAGGCTACAATCAGATGTATGGATCGTTCTGTCTACCTTTCAGTCTGATCTATATGCTCTTTGTCTATTTGCTTTTCCCAGACTATAATAAGTTAATAGATAAACATAAACTCCTTATTCTAAATGGATAGGTCAGTGTTCCATTTAAGAACAGTGAAAACTGAACTGGAGAATGACAACAGCATACTCTTCATGCATTTTTGTGAAAATCATATATATCACTGAGACACCAATTCTCCATGCGTATCTTCTTGCAGGATCTGTCACTGTCGGTTCACCATGCAAAGCAAGGAGTTTCGGAAATGGTAACTCAGTGTGTGTATGTAACGCCACCTACTGTGACACAGTTCCTCCGCTGCCTGCACTGGCTGCTGGGCAGGTGGCGGTGTACACGTCCTCGCAGGCTGGGGATCGTTTGGCTTACAGCACTACCAATTCCACCACTGCCTGCTGGATGTGAGTAGTCTGCTTCATCACTCATGTCTTTGATATTTCTTATGCATCATCACTCATATCTTTGATATTATTTATGCTTCATCACTCGTCTTTAATATTATTTATGCATCATCACTCATGTCTAGTATTTCTTATGCATCATCACTCATATCTTTAATATTATTATGCATCATCACTCATGTCTTTAATATTTATTTCGCATCGTCACTCATGTTTTTCTTTAGTCCTTATGCATTCATTATCACTCATATCTTTGGTTTAAATGATTTTTATTCAATAAACAAATAAACAATACATTCACAGTCTTCAGGACAAATCAGCAACAAGACCTAGGCTTATACTATGCTCAGTCGTAACATTGACAATACATTCGCAGTTGCAATACATTTATGGTATGCTATATGTTTCGCCGTAGAGTGTTTCAGTAGACCTTATGCATCATCACTCGTTTCTATCAGCAGTTCCTGTGCATCATCACTATATATATAAGGGCAAGAAATCTGAATGGATGTGGGTGTGCATGCATATGTGTGTGTGTGTGTGTGTGTCTGTGTGTCTGTGTGTCTGTGTGTCTGCCTGTGTCTGCATGTAAATTTTCCAGCTTAGGTAATTTCTCTGGCAGATCAGATGTTGGTGTTGAAAAACAGCGCATTGTGTTGTGTAAGTAAGTGAGAGTGTGCGTGTATATTTCTGAATCTACATACTGTGTATATTATAACAATTAACATTCATGTTTCCAATGAATAACATGCGTTAGTGTGTTGGATGTCTGTGTGTATGCAGATGCATGTAAGGAGGGTTTTTAGACATGTTAGAAACAAATACAGAATTTATGTTATACTGTAGATGTGATATCATGCCTTTTAAAAACAAACATGTTCTTTGCAGTGGTGTATGAAATTTTGAGAAACAAAACCAAGCAGACCATTATTGGATTTGGCGGAGCTTTCACTGATGCTGCTGGCATCAACATAGCCAGCTTGCCAAAGGGCGCGCAAGACAGACTTCTCCGATCGTACTTTGCTCCTGAAGGTAGAATACAACTGAAATTATTACGCCATACAAATTACAATGAGAGAGAGAGAAAGAGATAGATAGAGAGAAAATGGGGAGGGATGGAGAGCGAGTGAGAGAGAGAGCAAGAAGAGAGAGAAAGAGAGTATGATGGGTCCTGATGTCTTCATTTTCCAGAAGGAAAGTGGAGAAACATAAAGTCAGTCATAAAGTCATGACCTTGTGTTTGAGGGGCAGGAGAAAGGAGGAAGAGTCCATCTCTTGTGAGTGCTCTGTCTTTTGTTCCTCCATGTCTTTTCTCTCTCTCTCTCTCTCTCTCTATATATATATATATATATATATATATATATATATATAGAGAGAGAGAGAGAGAGAGAGAGAGGGGGGAGAGAGAGAGAGAGAGAGATGTATATATCAAATATACACAAATGGACATGGAAAGATACACAACCATAGATAGATAGATCCGTTCATTCATTCATTTATTCATTCATTCAGACAGATAGATAGATAGACTCATTCATAACTTCATTCATTCATTCATCACAGTTCTGTATGCTGTCCATGAAAGTTTTAATATTTACACTTAAAAACCTTATTATCATTCCCCGTATCTATCCCAGTGTGTTTATTTTTATATATCGGTGTATGCCATGACAAGAGCAATAATGACAAAGGAATTGTTTGCCTGCAGTCTCCTCCCCCCCCCCCCCCACCCCACCCCACCCCCACCCCCACCACACCCTCACTACTTTTTTGTCTATACATACGCGGTTTTTGCTTTATCTTTGTAAAGAATTTGTTTTGAAAGCATTGCCTTTATTTGCATGAAGGAGACTCTGGACGCAAAAATGTAGGTCTCTTGACAGTGTCTGAGTGTTGATGGTAACATTTTCTATGTTTTTTGTATTAAGTATGATTTATCAACTTATATGTTTAATTCTGTTGATGTCAGGGACAGGATGGGGTGGGGCCATGGCTCTAAAGTGACAGAAGCAGACCAAGAGTTCAAATGATGCTTTGAAAAAAAAAAAAAAAAAAAAAAAAAAAAAAAAGCAAAGTTTCAATGTAATGTAATCCCAAAACACAGCCAATTAAGCGATAAAACACAGGAGTGAATCTTGGCAGTAAGACAGTCATTGATAGCTTGAACTTTGTTCTGTGAGAAACAAAGCGTCCAAAGTCTGTGAGTTTTTCACAGCAGTGTAGGAGATTAGCCTTAACTTGATGCCAGAAAGAGAGAGAGAGAGAGAGAGCAGCAGAGGGAGAGAGAAAGAGAGAGAAGAAGTGAGCATTATCTTGGCTTGAATTTAGAATAAATTGTTGGGGTTATCTTGTGTTATCATAATCCTTGCCTTGTATTGCTCAGTGGGCAGCAGTCAGAGATGATTCAAACTTCAAAATGTACTCACAGTGAAGAATTAAATAATGATACTACTGCACAGTGTCTGTTCGAGTTTTGCATCTCAGTTCACTGTGATATGATGAGAATCTTTGTTTTGCAGGTATTGAATATAATATTGGGCGAGTGCCGATGGCAAGCTGTGACTTCTCCACCCATCAGTATTCCTATGATGATGTTGATGGAGACTTGCATTGAACAAGTTTGCTCTGGCACCTGAGGATTTGAAGTACAAGGTCATGAGTTTTTCTTTTTTCGTCTTTGATAACTTTACATATCAGATATGTCGATTTAAATATACTCAGTTTGGATTTAACTGAGAGGTCTTTTTTTTCCTCATTTTTAATGAAGGAAAAGATACACCAGAAGTTGCCAGTGGGACCCAGAGAAACACTGTCCTCCACTGCCAGGAGCAATCCTGCGCCACACTTGGAAGCCTGCGCTGTGTTGACATACATACAGGCACGCACAGGGCATTCCATTAAGATGTCAAGGGAGCCTGGTTGACGCCGGGATATATAATGAAAGGAAGCGTAGAGTACAGCCCTGTCATGAAGTCTCAGACTGAAATGGAAATCTGTAGCATCATCTTAATCATCCTCATACTCATCAATCAGCATTAAAAACAAAGTCTCAGATTCTGTGGCCCTTCATGCCCTGCTCTCAAGGTGACCTCAATTTCGATGTCCTCTCCATGTCTGTGGCCTTGGTTTGGTTCCGTCGGGGTCACCGGTATCGGCGGGTCCATGGGGGCTGTCGTTGGACGGATGTGGTAGCGTCCTCCGGAGGGAGAGCTTACTCAAGCTGGCTCTGCGACTAAGCAATTATTGTCATCAGTAGGGGGCTTAGTAGGTGGTGTCCTGCGTATGTTAGATCAGAACAGGCACCACTGAACACCACCAAAGTGACTTGGCAGCAGTGCAGTGTCTCCCCGGTGGGTTGCCTCTTGACGACTTGACATTGACTGCTCCTGTGGATTGCCGGTGCTGGGACTGCGGGCGGGGCCGACCGGGCTGTGGCTGTGGACGGGGGTGTCGGAATGAGCGACGTGGTGTACTGCCTCTGAGGTGGTGCAGAGGATGGGACAGAAAAAAAAAAAGTCAAGGGATGTAACTGCGTGATCACCAGACATGACACAACTGAACGTCAACTGAAGCAGAGACTTAGATGCCTGGCTATCTTAGCTGGCACTGTAGAACATCAGCTTCACAGACCCAATGAGCACAATCCCCTGAGTTGTCAGTGTAGTACATAGTGTTGTTGCAGATTATCTGTTGCAGATTATCTGAATGTGTTAGTAATCCGATGGTGATAGAACTATATTGATTGCCTCCTCTCTTTTCCCCTGAGATGATTATTTCCATTGGCCACAGTTTGTGAGGTGGTTGTCGACATTACTTGAACAACTACAACACATTGAAAAACTAATCCTAGATAGAATGATTTTGAGAGAAAAGATAAAACTTCTATTGTTGATAGGTTGAGGAGAATAAGATGAGAGAAAAAAAAATAGTGCACATAATAGTTCCATTATTCAGCTTAATCATAAAGTGTGAAGTGTTGAGGTGTTGTGCATGTATAGCCTGTGCATGCAGCCATGCATAACGTGCTTATGTTTGTTTGTTGTAAACTTGTGGCACAGACATTTGTGTTCCTGTGCAGCATTTTTTTTCATAAAGACCAATAAAGAGGATATTGTAAAGTACCACTTAGGTTTTAGACTATGTGGCAGAGTTGTAGTCTGCAGTGTCTTTGCAGGTGTATCCTAATTCCAGTGAGGCCTAAGAAAAAGGGACTCCTGCAGTTCTGGTCTGAAAATGGGACTAACGGAAATAGTGTCAGTCAGAATGTCAGAGACATTTTCATGAAATGAATGAGACTAAGCTATGTGTCCCCAGTCTTTTCATTTGTGACTGTAACTTTGTGACTAGTATTTACAAGTGTATATTTATGTAGATCTTCTTTGTATGTTTTTCTAGGCTTCTGTCACTATGAATTTGTTAAATGTGTCCGTAATCACTTTAAAGGTTTGAACAGGTGTGATGTGTATATGAAAATTGTACATTGATGTGCAACAATGT
This sequence comes from Conus betulinus, assembly GCA_016801955.1. NCBI lineage: Eukaryota > Metazoa > Mollusca > Gastropoda > Neogastropoda > Conidae > Conus > Conus betulinus. Next base: position 538,839 of record JADBJO010000410.1, read on the forward strand.
CATTGTCATGTGGACCTGGAAGACAGTTTAATAAACAGAAAATTATGGTTGGCACCAACCTGTGTGGTTTGGGGTTTTGCTGTTTTACATATTTTCATTAACTTAACTAAAGTCAGTGAGTGTCAAGGCATTATGTTTGTTCATTATCAAAATCAGTTGGTGCTACGAAAACAAATTAATGACAGTGTCAGGGCATTAAGTCTGATAACATGGAAATTGTGGATTGCTGATGTAAAAATCGACAGTGATAACTTGCGGTGTTTTTTCTAGATCCCCTTCATTCAGCTGGCAATGGGGATGAGCCAGCGAGGAGTCAAGCTGTACGGCAGTCCCTGGAGTGCACCTGCCTGGATGAAGACCAACAAGAACATGACAGGCAATGGGACACTCATCGGACAGCCCGGAGGACCCTACTACAAGACCTGGGCCAACTATTTTGTCCGGTACGTGTACAAAAACCAACAACCATACACACTAACGAAGCAAATGTACTAATGACGACATACCAAGCCGAGAGGTGCAAAACTTGGTTGCATGTTTGATTTTCAAATCTTCGTCACTGCTGACACCAACTCTGCATGCCTCTTCAAGAGAAGATGTGTTGTTTTGTTCCGGTGTTGTGCGTACATGCATGCAAGTCTAGAGTCTTGACACTGACAGATCTATAATAATGTTAAAGTAAAACTTTGGTGGTCATTCTGTGACTGTATGTCAAGCACTTTGTATACAAGAATGTTACTTTATGTACATATTGATGACATCACCTATGACCAAGTGCCCCAAACCATTGAGCAGCACACTAGACCATATGAAGATCTACTGTTATCAGGTAAGAACAGAAAACTATGTTAGTATGGGCATATAACAAGATCCAGCGACCTTTCCAAAATGGTTCTTTAGGGAATCGTTTAGGGAGGGGAAGACAGGGTGATTCCATCTTAGTCCACCATTATTTTGTGTGCAAAGCCAAGTTCACCTGAAAGAGCTTTGGAGTGTGATTTGTCAGATGTTGAGGATGCCACAGAGACAATGCCAAAGAAGAAAATACTAAAGTTGAAATCCCCACTGCAGTTTTTGCTGATATCACACATGAATACCACACTTACACTTGGAATGCTACCCTCTTAAAATGTCAAAATGTTACACTTCATGTCTTTGAGGCTGTAGCAGCTCTGAACAGGGGAGGTAAAAGAAAAGAAGAAAAAACAGGAAGAAAATTATGAATGGATATTGATTTGTGTGTGCAGGTTCCTGCAGGAATACCAGAAGCACAATATCAGCTTTGGGGTCTGACGGCCCAGAATGAGCCCACGGATGGCTACATCTACAAACACTTTTTTCAAGCCATGGGATTCACAGCGGAGCAGCAGCGCGATTTTATCAAACTGGATGGGACCGGCTTTGCACAACAACAGTTTTCAAGATGTGAAGTTAATGATCTTGGATGACAACCGTTTGCTGCTTCCATACTGGGCTGAGAAAGTGAGTGGACAGTATACACAGAGTATGTCTTTGCTCTCTCTCTTTTCACTGTCTCTCTCTCTCTTTCTCTCTCTGTCTCTCTCTGTCTCTCTCTTCCTCTTTCGGTCTCTCACTCTCTGTCTTGTCAGTGCTTTTTCTTTGTTTATTTCAATCTTTCTCCTCTTGCTTTCATGTCCTCTCCAATAATGTCTGCACTATCTTTTTTCAGCAGTGTGTGTGTGTGTGTGTGTGTGTGTGTGTGTGTGTGTGTGTGTGTACTCTTTTCCTTTTATAGTCCACATGTTGTGTGTGTGTGTGTGTGTGTGTGTGTGTGTGTGTGTGTGTGTGTGTGTGTACTCTTTTCTTTTCTAGACCACATGTTCTGTCCTCTTCAACACACTAATTTTGCCATTTTTTTTTTATATCCTTATTTTTGTTCCCCTAGATTTTTCATTGTTTAAAAAGGATAGTGCCGTCTGTTGCAGGTATTGTCCGATCCGGAAGCAGCCAAATACGTCTCTGGCATTGGAATTCACTGGTACATTAATGAGTTCTCCCCTGTGGTTGCTCTTGACTACACCCATCAAGAGTACCCAGACAAGTTTATATTAGCCACAGAGGCCTGCATCAAGGAGGTTGAAATCGGTGTCTGGGCACACGCACAGTCTTATGCCAGTGATATTTTGGATGTGAGTTGGCCAGTGTTATCTGCTGTATGAATTTTATTTTTAAAAAAAAAAAAAAAAAAAGATGAAGAAGAAAAGTGCATTTGCGAGTGGATTGTCCAAATCATTGGTGTTGAAGTCAGTGGCATGAAAAAGCTAGTTATATGATGAAAGGACTTTTTTTTTTTTTCTTTCTTTTTTTTTTTTTGCTGTCCCATCCTCTGCACCACCTCAGGGGCAGTGCACCCACGCCGCTCATTTCGACATCCCGTCCACAGCCACAGCACGGTCGGCCCCGCCACAGCCCCAACACCGACAATCCACAGGAAGCAGTCAATGTCAAGTCGTCAAGAGGCAACCCACTGGAGGAGACACTGCACTGCTGCCAAGTCACTTCGGTGGTGTTCAGTGGTGCCTGTTCTGATCTAACATACGCAGGACGCCACCTACTAAGCCCCCTACTGACGACAATAATTGCTTAGTCGCGGAGCAGGTGTGAGTGAGCTCTCCCTCCGGAGGGCACCACCACGTCCGTCCAACGACAGCCCCCATGGACCCGCTGATACTGGTGACCCCGACAGAACCAAACCAAGGCCACAGACGTGGAGAGGACATCGAAACTGAGGTCACCATGAGAGAAGGGCATGAAGGGCCACAGACCTTGAGACATTTTTTTTTTAATGCTGATTGATGAGAATGAGGATGATTAAGATGATGCTACAGATTTCCATTTCAGTCTGACTTCATGACAGGGCTGTACTCTACGCTTCCTTTTCATAATATATGCCGGTGTCAACCAGGCCCGAGAGATACAGGCACCTGCAGTGTTGGTCAGGAAATTTGAGCAACACTCTCAGAAACGCATCCATTAAGTGGATGAAACTTGAGTGTGTGGTCCCAGTCTTCCCAGCTGAGTCCGCAGCAAACTCAACTCTGGATAGGAGCTGGTCAGGGCTGAAAAACCCACATGACTTCTGATGGGATTCGAACCCACGACCTCCCAGCCGGGAGTCTGCAACGCTAACCACTTCGCCACGGCGGCTGGTTATGAAAGGACTTATTGTTATTCCTGATCCATATTCTTCTTTGTCTCACAAACTCTTAGCCTAAACATTTAACAAAACTGTTTATGTTGGGTTTTTTTTTTTTTTTAAGATCTGATTTCATTGCTTCCATCGGCATTTATATATCTGCCCAGGATATTTTTGTTAAATCAGAATAATCTGAACATTTTGCTAAACAGATTCCTTTGTTGGGGGGGGGGAAGGGGGGGAGAATAGCTCTTTGGTTCTAGTCATCCATACCAACTTTTTTTTTTCAAACTGAATTTTGGGCAGGATCTGAACCACTGGGTGACGGGTTGGGTGGACTGGAACATGGCCCTCAGTACCATGGAGGCCCAAACTGGGTGCACAATTTGGACAACAGCCCCATCATGGTCAACGCCACCAGTGGAGAGTTTTACAAGCAGCCCATGTTTTTATGCCCTGGGGCATTTCAGGTGTGTGATGCTCTTGGACAACATGTACACCTGGCAGTGTACAGTGAAAGTATCAGATGTAGTTACTGCTGGGCTGTTAAATCACAAACGCAAAAACAGCGAAATAAAAAAGAATAACACGCACGTGCACACACAAGCACAGCACACACACACACACACACACACACACACACACACACACACAGAGATTTTTCTCAAGTCATTAAAATCAATTATAGAAGTGTTACACATCTACTGACTAAAACTTGCATGCAATGAAGTACATAAGCACAGAAGTATATAACATGATATTAAGTTGCATTAAATCTGTTTTTTAGTTGCCACAGACCTTTGCATTCACCCTAACACATTGCTATGTCTACACATGCACATTCACATCATATAATTGTGGTGCTTTTTGTTATACTGAAATGTATAAAAAGAAACAGAAAAAAAAAATGTATTCAGTCTTTCACTTATTTCCATGTCAAAATAATGAACTGGCTGCATTCCAGCAAATTTGTGCTGCCTGGGGTCAGTTTACTTGGAAATGTCGGCGCCATCTCCTTCACCTATGTCAAGGCTGCTGCTTCTTTCCTGAGGCCAGACTCCATTGTTGCTACCATTCTCCTCAATATGTGAGAATTGTGTTCATGCTTCTGTGTGTGTGTGTGTGTGTGTGTGTGTGTGTGTGTGTGTGTGTGTGTGTGTGTGTGTGTGTGTGTGTGTGTGTGTGTGTGTGTGTGTGTGTGTGTGTGTGTGTGTGTGTGTGTGTTAGTTAGAGCCTGTGCTGCTGTGTCTTGTGTTTGTGTGTATTGTTATTCATATGCCTTCATGCATGTGTTTGTTTCTGCGTGTGTGTATGTGTATTTGTGTGTATGTGTACATGTGCTTGTGTGTCTGTCTGTATGTATGTATGTGTATTGATGTGTGTGTGTGTGTGTGTGTGTGTGTGGATGTGTTTGTTTATGCATGAGTCTTTATTGTTGTGCGTGTCATATTTGTATGCATATACATATGTATTTGTATGATGTTTGATACATGTATGTGTTTTCATGAGTAGACGTTGTGCTTATATGTGTGTGTATATGCCTTTGTATAACATTAGCATTGCAGGGTCTGGGTGTTTCTTTTACCAGATTTTGATCAGAATACAGCTTCTGTATTCTTCACTATATGACAAGGCATGCAGCTGAGTCTCACATGCTTATGAATGTATTCATATCGTTTCACACATTGAGAAAAAGTGCATGCTTTGTCATCAGTAAGATAAATTTAACTCTCAACAGTTTTTGAGATTTTTGAATTTTGCATGACGGATGTTCTTTTTTTCATAACATTCTGCACATTAATTCTAAAATGATATTTTTGTAATGAATGTGTCTGTTTCAGGTTTTTTTCAGCGATATATATTGCTTCAGATAAAAAAATGTTGTTTTAAATACCATAATTCTGGGAAGAAAATTGTCGATCACCGGTGATCGAAATTCAAAGAAAGAACTGAAGAGAGTTAAAGCTTTGCATAAATGGGATCATTTGTGATGTTGATTTTGTGTTGAATGTTTTTGCAGCGCGCTTTGAGTAACAATGATAGTCGTTTTACAACAGTGATTATTTTTTTTCTAATATCTTTTTATTTCATTTCAGGGATCAGAATCCTGTCATCTTGTCCATCAAAGATGGCAGCACTTACATCAACATCAAATTGCCTGCATTCTCACTGAAAACTGTGATTTGGAAATGACATACCAAGTCGCTGAAAAGTGCAATTTGAAATGAAGTTATGGATTCAGTGGAGACTATGACAAAAGTGTGAACATTACGAATCGGTAATTGTATATGTGTGCATGTATGGTTTTGCGCGCATGCTTTGTGAGGTTTTGCTTTGTGTGTGTGTGTGTGTGTGTGTGAAAAAATGTAAGTTTTTGTGTATGTGTATGTTTTTGTGGGAGTGGATGAAAGACGTGTGTATTAAATCCAGAGATTTAATTCTGTATGTGCATTTTATTTCATTAGATGATATGCATGTTTATATTTTATACACATTCCATGATTGTATGTCTGCAGGGGTTGTGTAATATTTTACGGGTGTCATCATCAAGAAATATGTTAGAAATCATGTTCAGTTAATGTCCAGTCAGATGTGCTGCAAATAATATTGAACAGCCCCTCACATTACCAAGCTTTCCACAATACTTTAATTTTGTCACAAATGTATACTTACAATATGTTGATGCTTTCGTAACACTTTGAAATGAAACTTCTGATGTTTTGTCATGTTTATAAGTTTATTGCATCAGTACAATTTGTACATAGTTTTTTTGAAGAAATTGTTTATGTATGATAAAGTGCTAGAGTTTTGTTTCTGTTGTTGTTGTTGATCTAAATATAGCACAGTTCATTTTTCATATTTTAAGGCACACATAGAAAATATAGGTGTATTCAATGTTTGTAAGCATGCAAGGTTCAGATTCAGACTTCCCTGCTAACAACTTATTTTCTTCCTCATTTATTTGTCAAACACTACCAGCAGCTGCTGTTTGTTACTCAGTTTCAGTAACAGTTTTATCAAGGTGGCATCACTGCATGCAGAATTGTCCATTTTATGCTACACCACGTCCGCTAAGTTTTGAGACCACACTGCGCATGATTTTAAGCTGATGGATACATGAATTAATAACTAAGATGAGGGAATTTAAGAAGAGGGTCTCGTGGCTGTGTGTGTGTGTGTGTGTGTGTGTGTGTGTGTGTGTGTGTGTGTGTGTGTGTGTGTGTGTGTGTGAGAGAGAGAGAGTGTGTGATGTGTGTGTGTGTGTGTGTGTGTGTGTGTGTGTGTGTACTGTTTTCATGTTTCCCTGACTCATAATATTATGACCTTCCTATCCATTGATTATTCATTTTGATATCACTTTCTCTTTAAGCTGTGCTTTAATCATTCTGTGTTATATAATGAATGTTTAGTACATAAAATAAGAAGAAAAAAGTTGGTTTTGTAGTTCATATTTTGAAATAAAATGTTTAGCCTTCAGCAATGTTCACATCTCTGTTTTCCAGTTTGCTTTAAGTATTTTGTGAAGTGGCACTGCCATAGGTAATGGTGATCTGGATCTTTTTCAGTTTCACAAAAACAATGCAAATCAATGCAAAGTATCCCTGTCTTGTCTTAAATACAGCTTATAACCAGAACAATTGGTAAAGGATTTGTTGTTGTTGTTTGTTTGGTTGGTTTTTTTTGCTTGTTTTATTCTTTTTCTCCAGTCTGTTACAATGTCTTACTTATATTCTCATTTTGCAAAAATGTTGATATCAAATGTGATTATGTTGCATAAGAGTATGCATTAGCAGACTTTTAATCTTTTCTTTATGTATGATGTTTGCAGTGTTTTTGTTCTCTGGTTAAAATCATTGTGACTTATTTCAGTGTTTGCGTTTCTTGAATAGACTTTTGCCAATGACTATGTACATATTAGAAATAAAACAAAAGTTTAAATATCATAGTTTCCTTGTTTGGAGAGATATTGAGCTCTCAAATGATCTGGATATCTCCATGCTTCTCTATGCTCTCTGTCTCAGTGGCTAGCTTCCATGACTCTCATGTTTTCCCTCCTTCATGCCCCCTCCTGTGTGTAGCTATACCCAGGTTTGTCCTGCCTATCCCAGCACCAGTAGTCCAAGAGGACTGTCAGTCTCAGGGTCACCATGAAGCCACTCACCAGGAATGACCCTGCTCTCTTTAAGGTGGCCTCAGGTGGCACAGGACCATCACCACCTGGGCATGAAGGAGGCCGCCTGGTGGCCCTGAAGACAGGCCTTCTGAGGGGGGGAAGAGGCAAAGTATACTGACGCTCATCGTTGACCAACCAACTGCTTTCTTTCTTTTCTTTCTTTCTGCGTACGCAGGCTGATACTCCTGCAGACACTCCCTGTATAGACAGGCAGTGGAGTTTTTGTGTGTATGACCATTTTTCATCCCGCCATTAAGGCAGCCATACTCCATCTTCGGGGAAAACCAACCTCTGAAAGTGAACCCAAGTTCACAAGGAACTGACAGCCCCCACATGGAACCAGACAGGCTTTTGCCTATGACAACCGCCTCAAAATCTGCAGACTGCAGTCCGCAAGATATCCTGTCATCAGGCCAATAGAATGTTAAGATTGACCGGCTGACAATGGAATGCTTATCTTACAAAGTACTGGCGGTGACAAGATAATTGATCCCCCAATCCTCTATTCTGCTGCCCTGCCATGCATTCTCAGACCAGAATGGAACTTCAATGCACCATCATTATCATGTTCAATCATCATTTGTGATCTTCATTTCAAACAAAAAACAGTTTGGCTTTTGATTGTGTGTTGCTGATTTTGAGCAAATAGAAGTGAATGGTACTGGAGTGATGGTGCTGAGAAGATTCTAGAGATGAAATGGGAACAAAAGTTACTGCTATAAACCCTACTCAACAGACTACATCAGAAATCCCCAGCAGTATCAAAATCAGTCCAGTGGTTTGAGCCTTAAGAAATCGTTGTCCATGCACACACACACACACACACACACACACACACACACACACACACACACACACACACACACACACACACACACATGCATGCATGCATGCACGCACGCACGCACGCACTCATGCACACACATGTACATACACATGCACACATGCAGGCAGGCAGGCGCGCACACACACACACACACACACACACACACACACACACACACACTCTCTCTCTCTCTCTCTCTCTCTCTCTCTCTCTCTCTCTCTCTCTCACTCTCTCCCTCTCTCTCTCTCTCTCTCTCTCTCTCTCTCCCTTTCTCATTCTCTCACACACACACACACACACACACACACATTCTGTCACACACACACACACACACACACACACACACACACACACACACACACACTCTCTCTCTCTCTCTCTCTCTCTCTCTCTCATATGCACACACATGAACAAAAGCTGTACGCATTTTTTCCAAGCAGCAGCTCATAAGGCCTACCATTCCATAAGTATTTCACTGACAGTACTATTTGACATTAAATTGTGGGTTGCTGTTTCAGTTCCTCAGACTTGGTGACGCCTGCTCTATAGGCCTACGCCATCAAAACGGTGTCATGTCATAAGGGGAAGGGGGGGGGGGGGTTCGGCGAGCGTGTTTTTGCTCTCTCGTCATGCTTAAAGCAGTCACACTCCGTCTTCAGAGAGGGGTTTCTCCTCGAGATCCTCTGGCAGGTAGAACTTATTGTCTTTCTCTGGCATCGCAGATTCACTGCTGATATCGTCAATGAATGTTAGTGAACAGGAAAAGCAGTCAGTTGTAATGAAAAATGCGAAAACTGGAAAAGACATAGAAGATGATATACAAAGAAAACTGGATTGAACATTTCACCACTAAAATGGAAAACACGAAGAGCGTATTGAGGGAGTCTTGGAGGGGTGGGGTAGGTTGGGATGGGGGATGGGGTAACGCGTGCGCGCAAAATGCGCGCGCCCACACACACACTCTCTCTCTCATGTACTCTCTCTCTCTCTCTCCAACACTCTTCCTGCTTGCGTGCGTGCGTGCACGCACGCCGCGCGCGCGCACACACACATACACTCACACACACACACGACACAGAAACACACCACACACATATGCGTGCGCTTGTGCACACACGCACGCACGCACACACACACACACACACACACACACACACACACACACACACAGGTTGAAATGAATGATCATGCAGTCTTAAGTGTATCGGATGAATCGGAGCTCGTCAAGGCACAACTGACCACCTCCTGCTGTAGGCCTACATCCTTGAATCGGCCTTGAGGGTAGCTTCCCTCACTGTCATCCCTATGAGCTGAAAGATCTTATCACCCAGGCATTCCGTCTTCCAAGATCTCAGTGGGAAGAGGATTCAGGTCCATATGCGGAGCTTTGCCACTAAAAGGCAGACATTGCTTCTGTTGACTGTGGATTGTCTGGATCTGGAGCTGGATTGGTACTTCGCTAAAACATCCATTTGTCAAATAGCTACGCTGACCACTACTTCGACTGATGACTTCCTTTTAATGGTTTTCGTTCATGGAAAACAAATACTCTAAAAAAAAAATAGCATGGGCTTGTGTCCACAGCAGATCATTTGTGAGTCATATTTGTTTTCTTTGTACAGTGTGGTGAAGTAAAGAAAGTAATGAAAGTTTTACATTAATAACTGTTATGACAGGCAAAAGATTTTCCCTACATCCAGCTGGTTTAATCCTTTACCCCCCACCCCTCGGCTATCCTGTACCGTCAGTCATCACAAAGCACACACACACACACACACACACACACACACACACACACACACACACACATTGTGTGTTTGTCCACCTAGGCCTACTCGCCTGCCCGTGTGAAGAATCACTAGTGAACGATGAACGGATGTTACGTTAAAAAAAAAACAAAAAACTTATGCTCAATAATTGATTTGTACTTTTAAGTATTTAAGTCTGTCCGACACAAGGATCAACGTACAGACTGGTGATAATGCAATCCGCGCTCAGTTACTTTATTCCTGGAGACCCTGTCTCTGTATCTGCTGTTATCTTCTTCTCTGGCATAAATAAATAATCGCCCCCTCTCCTCAGCACTGGGCAAGTTATACAGTTCAGGTTTACAGTTCGGTTCCTGCAGGCACGCCATTTTATCAGGCAGAATTTTTTTCTGGAATTTTTTTTTGTTTGTTGTTTGTTTGTTTTTTTTTTTTTTAGGAAAACAAAATGTAAGAAAAAAAATGTTGTGGGAATTAGGGATGATAAACGAGTTTAGCGCCATATGTCAGCCATGTGTGATAGTCGAAATGCAAGCATAACATGTGGGCTTCGTGTGTTTTTATATGGAACAAGAGGCTGTTTGTGCAACATGATCACTCTTACCGAGTGAAGAATGCGGAGGACGACACAAAAATGGGGAGGGGGAAGATGAGTAAATTGTTAGAAGAGTTTGTTTGCAAAACAAATTAAGTAAGATGATTGAAACTGTTTAAGCGTCACGTACAGTGTGGTGTTGAGAAATGTTTTTGGTGAGAACTTGACTTATCTGACAGACGTCGCAAAGAGGTTCGACTACGTGCGAACAATAGCTTTCAGCCTTTTAGCAAAAACACTTTCCGACTCGGGTTACTCATGTTTCCGTGTGTTCTGACTCAGTAGTCTAATAAAAATCTACCTTAGGGAAATTTTCGGCCTGCTACTATACATGTCTGTATACAACTTGAAACACATTATTCACTGCTCCTCTCCTCCCTGTTTAACTCCTCCACTTTTACTTTTATACTTGTCCTTTCCTTAAGCCCTCTACCCCCCCCCCCCCCCCTTTTTTTTTTTTTGTTTCTTACTCCCCACCTTACCCCCTCTCTCTTTGGTTGTGCTGTGTACGGCTCTGCAAGACCGTCT
>JADBJO010000410.1:554884-587384 GCA_016801955.1 Conus betulinus
GTGTTGTCACACACACTTTCAGCTAACTACTACATACATGTGTAATTCATTACATTCATTACTCAGAAAACATGCACTGTTTTGCCATGGAGCAGAAGAGAGTAAGCCACACAAGATTTCTTTGGGATCTCTACTCCTCTTTGTGAGAGAAAGAGAGACAGACAGACAGACAAAATTAATATTCAAGAAAATGAGTAGAAAACCTCCAAAATGATAACTCATCTTTCAATACCTGCTCTTAGTATTGTGGACAGGACTAGGAACTGTAGCATTGTGGCTGAACAGTCCGGATATACAGCATCCAGCCTGTCAATCTAGCCCATACATGGATGCAAGAAAGATCCGCCGTTTTAGCTTTAATGAAGGAAAGGTCAGACCTTGATGGTGACATGGAGCTTTAATGAGGTGTAACAGCCCCAAGAACAGCCCTGATATGCCAAGCTGGAACAGTTACTGTGCCAGACACAATGTATGGGCTGAAAAGGTCGATGCTTGCCAATTGCTAGATTTTTGTGACAACTCTAAATCTTATTGTTAAACCAATGAAAGTTGTTTCATATCCGCACTGCTTTCAGTGAAGAGTGTATGAATTATTTCCCTTGCACCATGGGTGGCAAGAAAATGTGACGTATCCCTTCCGAATCAAATGTATCAGATGTTTTTGAAGATGTTTAGATTTAACAAACAAAAACTGCCATCCAGGTAAAATCAAATCACTACAGTGGGGTTTCCAAACGTACTGGCATTCTTCTGCAAACCCCTAGCATCGATCAAATGCCAAATTTTGCAGAGGTATGCTCAGAATATTACAAGAACTGACTATCAGTGTTCTTCTGTACACTGTGGCAGACTGAGCGAGCATTTCACACAGGAGAAGTAAGTGGAATGCCAGTCCATCACTATTTTTGTTGCAGTCGTATTCCCATTCTTCTTATAGGGCTTTATACATCTTATTGCAAGGGAATGGTCTTTTCTGTGATAATTTGCACAGGATAGAAAATATGCCAGGACTGATTTTTATGCGCGCAATTAAGAGTTTGCCATGTTTTTCTTTTTTTTTGTTTTTAATCTCTTGTTGTCTGAAGAGATTATTGCATGTCAAATTTCAGTGTTGCCCTCCTCCAGGGAAAAAGCGTAAACTAGCTGTTTGGGAAATGCCTGCAGATGATTTCAGATTGTTTTTGGTCAGTTGTTTTCTTGGTCAGTTGAGTATCCAGTAATATTATGCTCCACGTTTTGTTTAGAAAATTCTTCAAGAGAAAATCATCAATGCACTGGTCAAAATAAAATTCTTTTGATTGTGTGTTACAGTTAGATGTGCGTTGACAGCGAAATCTGTTGACTGCATGATTTCAGGGATGAGTCGGATGTGAAATTGTCGGTGCATGATCCTGATGTCGGCTACCTAGACATCACGGTGGCAGGGACATCTATCAACACGGTGTTGTGGAGGAGCTGAAAATGCTGGACGCTAGACCCAACAACCCCCATCTTTGTTCAGTGCCTCAACCGAGGAGGCGATACATTTTACCATATCTGTGTGTTTGTTTTACAGCACGACTATGCAACTACAGAATGGATTTTAATGAAACATGCGGGAAAGATGAAATGTGCTCAAGGGATGGACCATTGATTTTTGGTTCGGTGTAGATTCATGTCCAGGGCAGATCCAGAATCTGTGTTCCAGTACACTGAACCCTGTAAATTTACTGTTTACTATTTGGTAACTGTTAGGAAGACATTTTCATGGACTATGGACACTTTGCTTTGTCAATACAAAATATCGTTTCTTATTTTTGGTGTCCTCTTACAAAAAAAAAAAAAGGTAAATGGGAAGTTACTCCAGTCTGTACATACTGTTAAATCCCCTGGCAGAAAACAACAGCTCCCATTTACGAAAAGCAAAAATCCCAGAAATTTGAGAAGGGATTCGGTGGCAAGCTTCCGCCTGCCTCACTGAAAATGTGACCAGCGCCCCTCAAGTTCCTCTGTCACTTCCCCATCCCCCTCCTTCCTCCCTGAATGTTTTTTTTTTTTTTTTTTTTTTTTTTTACAGGCAAGTCCGCATTCATATAAGGATTGATGTGTTGGAGGGTTAGTGTATGAGAAGGCAGTTAAACTGCCTAAATTCATTGCAGAGTAGATGTGTGTTTGTGTGCGCGAGTTGTCTTTTGTTCATCTTTTCTTTTTGTTCATCTTTTCAGTTCATCTTTTTAGGATCTGAGAATCATTTTCCATTATAATGAACAATTTTGTACATGCATTTTGCAAGTTTTATCTTTCTTGTGAGGTAGAAAAGAGAGGGAAGGAGTACTTAGCAGACCACAGTTGACTGTATAGGTTGTGTGCCTGCATCCTTAGAGCAACACCAAGTTCATAAATTGTACTTAGTGTGTTCCATGATATTAAAAAAAGTGATGTTGAAAAAAAAAACAAACCATGAACTAGCGGTCATTTCTTGTTGAATTTGTGCGGGGGATGCATGCTGTTGTGCATGAATCCTTGCATGTAACTTCTGTAAATTCTCCAACACATTCAGCCTGCTCTCTTGCCAGTCTAGAGCCACTTTTTTGTTTTGTTTTTTTTGCTTTTTTAGTCTTTCAAGGTGTCTTTCGTGTGTGAGTAATGTCAGAAGAGATTTTTGTTACAGAAGTTGCCAGAATCAACCCTTTTTCTTTCCAAGTTTCCAGGTGCTTGCTGCATTTATCATCTGAAACACCTTTTCTTCAGTGTTTTCCCCCCCCCTTTCCTTTGAACCAGTATCTTGAGTGCAGGAATCTCTCTGCAGACAGGAAGAGAAGTCTAAGCATTCATTCATGCTTTCATCTTACAAGGCTGCCATTCCAGTGTGTACATGCCTGCACCGACGATAAACTCTTTGTCGTTAAGGTCAATAAAATTCACACATTGTCCTAGGAATTCCGGTTTGCATTGAAGCATCATGAAAATGGCTACTACAAAGCAGTAAAATACTCAAATGTTATTAAGAAATTGAAGACTGATCCACCAAACCCCCTCTCTGATTTGTAGTTGGATCTCTGCTGAATTGGTGTTTTCGCAAGCGTGTGCAAAAGAAAGCCTACAATTTTTTTTAAGGAATTAAAGTGCTTTCTTTGATCACATCACTCCAGTCTCGGTAAACATATACTTTTCAAAAAGTTCCTAAACAGTGTCAGCGAGGGGGAGTTTATGTTCACCTCAGGTCCCTGATAATCAGCATCTCTCCCTGAATCAAATCTCTTTCTTGACAAGACCTTGGCAATCATGTGTTTGGTTCCTTACACCAGGGACACTACACACCCTATCGGCAAACCATCTGCCACACATTTTATGCTGCTCTTGAATCTCTTTTCCTTTCTTGAAGAAGTGTGCAGCTTTTTCTTATGTTTTTTTTTTCTGTCCCATCTTCTGTGTCATCTCAGTGGCATTGCACCCAAGCCCTTCATTCAGACTCCTCGTCTACAGCCTGGCCTGCTCGCCACTAGTCCAGCACCGGCAATCCACAGAGAGCAGTTTATGTCAAGTCATCACGAGGCAACTCACCAGAGGAGACATTGCACTGCTGCCGAGTCACTTGGCTGGTGTTCAGGGGCGCCTGTTATGATCCAACATATGCAGGACACCTCTTACAAAGCCCCCTACTGACAACAACTGCTTAGTTGAGGAGACAGCATGAGTGGGGCTGTTCCTTTGGAGGGCGCCACCATGTTCGTCCACCAGTGACCCCGACAAAATCAAACCAAGGCTATAGACATGGAGAGGCAGTTGAAACTGAGGTCACCATGAGAGCAGGGCATGAAGGGCTACTGGGCTGCACTCTGTTACTTTCATGATAATTGTATCTGGCCTCAACCAGGTCCCATAGATACAAACACTGCAGTGTTGGTCAGGAAATTTATACTTACGGCAATTCTTTTAGAGCCACTTGTAGTGCAATTACTTAAGTTTCATTCTGTTCTGTACACAACAGTCTGTGTCCATTTACTTTACTAGGAAGCGTTCATGTTGGCAACAGCCCTTCTAACCACAAAACTATGTATGTTGAGACAGTCCGATTGTCTGAACAGAACACAATGCTGGGAAAAACCAAATGTGTGTGCAAATCTTTCCCATCTTTATAAACAGAGTCAAAAACAAAAAAGAAATGAGGCATGTGCATACTTGTTTCCAGTACATTTTGCCACGTTTTGTACAAAAAGATGCTTTCCCCCTTCCCTCCCTTCCTTTTCCATCTTGTATCAACTACATTAAAAAAAAAAATTCTTTCAAACCTGATTCATCACTTATTTTTACACAAATTCTTGTCCTTTCTCTCCGTCTCCTTCTCCCTTTAACCAACCAAACAAACAAAATTCAGTGTCTGTAGTTACCTCTGCTACTCCTACATATTGTTGAAGAAGCACACACAGAAGACAACGATTTCATGAGCACGAATTAGCTAAGAGTTGTTGCTGCTTGGTCAGAGCAGCCAAAAGGGCAAGACACCACAATGTTTACACTCCACAACTGTAATTACCACTCAATCAAGACTTCATCTCTAGATTTTTTTTTTTTTTTGTTCTTGATTCCTTGAAGCCACTGCATTTTTGCCAAACGTGTACAAAACAGGGAGAAGTCTGCACATGCCACATTTCTGTCATGCCACAAAGCATCGCTCATCACTCAGATCAAGTTTGTCCCCTTCCCCCACACTTTTCTGGAAATCGTCCATCCAAACTCATGGAATTGTCTGTAGTCCGAACCTTTGGCTCAACTGTCAATCATCTATCATCCTAATTCAAGTGCAATGATTTGTAGTCCTTATTCACAGAAGTCTGTACACCATCCATTGGCCAAAATGGATGGCGAAAAACTGAAACTTGTGCTGAAAGAAGAGTCTCTGAGATGGAGGCAGTAGTTGGCGAGACACAGGATAAATAGACTTGGCAGCATACTTGACAGCACCCCTATCCCCAATTCTCTCTTTCAGTAATCCAGATGTCTAGGAATTCTCTAGCTGTCTAGGTTCAAAATGTCCGACAGATGCTCGAGTCGAAAAGCTGAGATGTCCATACCTGCATCACTTTTTTTCTTCTTCTCTATTTTTGTTGTCTATCCATATGAGCATATATATTATTGGAAAACTCAATCTACTTAGGTAGCCCTCGTCCACACTGATCAGAAGGAAGTAAAAGAAAAAAAGAAAAGAAGAAGAGGAAAACAAAGCATGCATAGATATGCGCATTTTTCTAAAGATTACCCTGCGTGTAACCCCATGCTCCCTGTTGTTCCTTCGTGCACCTGAACACTCTCCATCTCTTACAGTTAAGCATTAGACTGGAACATACAGATCATAAACACAAGCCACACAAACAATGGGAAATTGATGATATTTTATTGTCTGAAAAAATAAGAAGCTGGAAGTACCCAAGAAGTGTTTAGCAAAGCGTAGCTAGGATTCTAAGTGTGTACGTATACTGATACAGTCCTGTTATGCACGTAATTTGTGGACTAAATTAATAAGGCAAAGTACAGAAACCAGCCTGACATCTTTGCAATGGTAACAGCTTGCATTATGACCGCAAGTAAGTACATTAAAGTCTATTAAAAAAATGAAAGTAGGCTTGGTTTGTGAGAGCAATTCCTGTTATAAGCAATTTTATGCCTTAGATTTTTAATGGAACCAATTTGAAAGAAAAAGAGACAAAACATAGAGCCCTGGGGGTGGGCCTCTATAAAGCAATCAAACATGACCCAAGAAAAGAATTATATACGTACAAAATAAATATGCCATACTCCTATAACCTCAGATCACATGCAAATATGGGAGAGAGCAAAAAAAAAAAAACAACAAAAAAAAAAAAAAAAAAAAAAAAAGCAGCTAAATAAGTAAAGGAGTGGCTACTACAAAACAAACGGTAAAGCACATTCGCACAGAAATATTTGTACACTTGAAATGCGCAAGCGCAGGCGAGTGGAACCATGAAGGCAAAAAATAAGGGAGGGAAGGTTTTCCTTTCAGTCAGAAGGTGTTACGCGTTTTGGGTCACTCCAGCGTCAAGCTTGTTCCTTAATGACGGGTTCTTTTCAAGTTAGGGTCTGCACCATACCAGCACTCTTCGAAGAAGTGTTCTTTAACCTCCGACTTATGTACCACCTTCTCTGGGGGATCTGATGGGGGAAAGGAGGGGATGTGGAGGGGAAGAACTGCATACGAGCTCATTCAGATGGGGCCTTGGCATCTTTTGGAGTAGCTGACAGTTTGCATTTCCATGACAACAGCCAAAAGGTACCTTGGTACTAACACAAGTCACCCTCTTGCAGGAACCTGCTGCTAGTGATTAATAATCGAAATCTTTACATCAGTGGGATTCCATGGAATCGAAGCAGCAACATCAAGTTGGAGATGGTTCGAGTGACAACACACTTTTATTTGTCTAGCCTTTTTATCATCATCACACATCAGCGAAGTCGAATGAAACAATGTTGATTTCTGCACAGGATGATCCTACCATACCATGACGTTATAATGCTTGATGGTCACAAGTCATGATTTTTGTCCTGCAGGGAAAAACTTGAGATGGGACTGAATATGCCAATAGTACCCAAGGCAGCTTTTGGCTGACCGAAAACTTTCTCTATACACGGCTCTGTACAAAAATGACAGTTACAAGCAAGTATTTGAGAAAAAAAAAAAAGAAAAAAAAAAAAGAACATATATATCTCCTTTGACGTTTTGGTCAAAACTCCTTGCTTCATACACACACTCCAAAATAACGTGGCAGTAGTGGAGAGTCTTATTAAAGACAACGCTTTTTTTTGTTTTGACAAGACAACCTGTACAAAGTGATTGATTCTGCACAGACAGACAGCAGTGGAGTGATGGTGGAGCTGAGGGGGGGGGGGGAGCACTGAGAGTCACCCTGCCCTCAGTAGCCTGCCAGCTCAGCAAACGTTGCATCCAACTCGTCACTGATGTTCTTGTACCTCTCCTTCTCTGCCAACAATTCATCTGCAACCCCCACAACAGGCACCAGTTAAACACAGTATCTATCGTAGTAAATCAGTCAAACACCATCTTCAATTCCATCAAGTTTTTGTAACTATAAAATCAGAACCATAGAGTTGGGAGATGAATATGCTTGGCATAACTTTTCTATGCTTTACTACAATGCATGAAATATACTGAATTCTCAGTGTATACGGATGTCAACCACCAAGTTGGTTTGGTAAAAAGCAACATTGTAACATTACACGGGGGGGGGGGGGGGGAAGAGACAGAGACCAAAAACATTCTGAGAAATGGCATTTTCTATACCACACAGACCACTGTGTGATCTCAACACGTGAAAACAAAAGCAAGGAAAAGGTAGGGACATCAATCCCAGGAGATGGAAAATGGCGATGCTTCGCACCTACAGCCGCTGTTTTCCACCCCTGGCATCCTTGTTTCTACCTCTGCTTTAGTACTTTTTTTTTTTTTATATGTTGTATATGATTTCTTCAGGTATTTAAGTTAATGACAGGCAGAGAGACCATTCTTCCTATTCAAACCTTTGGCGGGTTCTGTGTCCTGTAACGGAAGCTCTAATTAATTGAATATTCAAGCGAACAACAGACTGCCATTAACCCTCTTCAGTATGCACTTATCTGAGCTTAGTTACACCGAAAACCGTCGGCAAGGTAAGTAACTCCGTAATTTGAACATGGTTACCCAATTAAAAAATTAATTTAAAAGAGAGGAAAGGAAATAACGAAATGAAAAATAATTTTAAAAATTCGTACGAATATATATGTTGCTATATCGTAAGTTTGAAGAATGTCACATGAGCCATTTACTCGGGAAATAAAAAAAAAATCTTCTTCAGAACTTTCTTCCGAATTGTTGTTCATCATACCTGGAACTTCATCCCAGTCGAAATCTAGGTCACTCTAAGCTTCATTACCCAGCACTTTCACTAAGTCTTATGCCGTAAATCCTACAAAACACAGTATCTCCATCACTAAATCTCATTATAGAACGGCAGAACTCAAGGTTAGCCACGGTGAAAAACGGCATTTCGACCTCAAAACTTAAAAAATTCGAAACTCGAGACCACAGCACGTATCGACTTGCGTTTTTTTGCAAACGGAAGTAAATGGCTACAGGAAGAAGGAAGTCACATTCTCGCGAGACTTCCTTTCCTACGAGAAACATGGTGGCGCCCATTGTTGCCACGTGTTTTACCGGGCGCTGGCGGGCGCTCAGCGTTTTGGCTGTGTGATTTCCGGCCAGGCGCTAGCGGGCGCTCGATGGTCAAGAGGGTTAAAACAATGTTCTCTTTATGGAACTGACTGGAATAGTTTGATGCTTATTACTAACCTCAGAAAGAAAAAAAATACCATCAAACACAGCATTCATTAAAACCTAATGTAAAGACAAATGGTGGGTCTACCATTTAATGAGACAAGATACTGAATTTCCCCACACATCTTCAGCTTAGGAGAATGTACCTCCTTTCATCTGTCATCTGACATCTGTGTGTGGCACTTCTGGCACTTGCATCTGTTGCATTTCAACAGGTTTCTGGATTTGTATATGCCATGTACACTGGATATAGCCATTGTACATTTGGCCTTGTCACCTCCTCCATGTATGAGAAAGCTCTTTCTTCTCAAGTCTCTTAAACCTGTGCAAGATACTCCTTGCAACCTATGTCATCGGCATCAACTGTGACTCGTACCTGATCAGGTGTGATAACATAAAGAGGACACTTGTCCCGAGGTGTGTTGACAATAGAGTCTGACCTGCTCAGACCTTAACAACCAGACCTTTTTCATATACTGACTGTAGATATAAGCTTGTTAAGTCTAAAGGGAAGAGCACTTTTAACGGCTCATTGGGATGGATCGGCCACTTGGGAACTACTTAACTATGCGCTACTTTGTGCTGGTTAGTCAGCATACAGATCAACCATTATTTACGAACCTGCGTCTGCTGCATCAACTGTAACTATGTGGGTGTATCGACTACCGTCTGGGATACTTACACCAGCTTTGTTAACTGCATAATGTGACACGTTCAATCCCACTTTTGTGTTGTTTATTGCCTGCCGACTGCTACCTGGGCCATATCCGAGCTGCTACTATGTCCAAATCATTTTTCTTTTCAAACATGTTCAGTCACACTTTCATGTTGTTTATTGCCCGCTGACAGCTACGGAGGTCACATCCGAGCTGCTACTATGTCGAATTTTTTTATTTTTTTTTTTTTTAAAAGTTTCAACCTGAAAGGCCTCTACATGTGTGAGTGATCAACCTGGAGTGGAAGCGAGTGCAGCAGTGGGGCATGGGACAGGCTGACTACAGGTTCTGCAGGTCTCCGATGCACTGGTCCATCTCCTCTTGCAGCCTCTGGTTCGATTCGCGCTGGGACTCCAGCTCCCCTATAACACCATGCAGTTAGTCCAACACCATGCCACAACAACAACTGACAGACTGGGCTTGGCACTAATTAATTAGTTCACTGTCATCACTCAACATGCAGAAAAACACACTAGAGGTTAGGGGTGTTGGGGTGGAGGTGGGGTAGGAGGGGGAGGGAAGGTATGCACACCAAATCTACCCTTTTTAGTCAGATTACTTCTTTAAAATCTAACCTTTCTGCTGGAAAACACACTCACGTATGCGCACGTATGTACACACACACACACACACAAAACACAATCAAATACTCTAGGAAGATATTCTGGCACAATGATTATTTTTTTTTATGCAATTCAGTTACAGAAAAAAAAGTGCTGTATGTCATTGCAGGGAATCAAGTTCACAAAACGAACATGATAAAAAAAAAAAAAAAGAGGCTGGTTTGTATTTACTTCCCCCCCCCAAGTGGTCCATAGTCTGTCTGCCAGTGGTAGCTATGACTTCACAAACCTTTTCCTCAACACTGCCCCTTCCTTCCAAGCCTCCCTCCCCAACGTGAGTGAAAGAGAGAGAGAAAGAAAGACAGACTTAGAGTTTGCATGCTGGCTTCCTAAGTTGTTGCCTCCAGAGACATCAGTGGTCTAGTTAGATAGGCCTTTCTCCAAGAACATACTATGCAAACCCCCCCCCCCCCCCCCCCCCCCCCCCCCCCACCACACCATTTTTTTATGGAATAACTGAATTTGGGGATCTACACATACGGAGAGAAAATACTCAACAGCTACATTATAAACAAAAATTCGAGACATTCTTAAATGTTTTTCCGCTTAGCTTAAACAGTTATTTTGTTTGAACTTTCAAATGAGTTGGGCACTCAAAGATGAATTATGCCCAACTTATTTCTATAAGACAGTAGGTATGTAAGAATATAATCACTAATAATATTATCACTCTGTCCTGGTCTCTTGTATACCCAACTGGGTGTGTGTGTGTGTGATGAAGAGACTGGCTGATACCCATGGTCAAGAAACTAACACCTTTCTGAATTCTACAATTCCCTGATGTGCGACAGGAAGAGGATTTTAAGTTTGAGCATGATCATCAAGGGACTCAAGTCCAAGTTTCAGACAGCGCTGATCGGAATATGACAACATAGTGCCCAACACCATCACCCACCTTCGACACGTTCCAGCAGTTTCTGGAGGCGGCAGCATTCCCTCTCGGAGGCATCATTCTTGCTATCAAGCTGCAGGGACACAACCATGCCATGTCACACACCACCACTTTCCACATGCGGTTATCAGGCTCGACCAGCCCCTCTTCACTCTGCCAGGCCAGCACAACAAACAGCTGGTCACTAGTTTTGTGTAAAAAAAAACACATGGCTCTTTCTTTCTGATACTTTTCACCATCTTCTTGTTCACAACTGTCATGAGCACCGTTTCATTTCACATGGGTGTGGGGAGGTAACACAGCAAACCCTGACTTATGAAAATATAAAAACTTAAAAGCGTTCATGAACTAGGATGATGTTTTTCTCCCCACTCCGTCCATAGGTGTCCCGACTCTTTTTGCTGGTTTGCATTTCTGATCAAGAGATATGAAGAAAAGGATTGGATATGATAAAAAAAGAACACTGTATACTTCATCCCAAAGTCGCTGTTTGTTGTGCTGGTCTATTGATAGAAACTACCAACAACAACAAAACGGCATCAGGCCTGTGTTTGTTACTGCTCCGTGCACGTATCATGCACACGTTGTTAATGCTCTATGTGTGTGTGTGTGTGTGCGCACGCGCGCTTACATGAGTGTGTGCGCACATGTGTGTGTGTGTGTGTGTGTGTGTGTGTGTGTGTGTGTGTGTGTGCGTACACACACGTACGTGCATGCATCCGTGCGAGTGTGTGTGTCTGTGTGTGTATGTGTATATGCGCACACGCATGCTGAACAACCATCTTTCAGAAAAAACACAAACATGCATTAAAAAAAAAAAAAATCATTAAAAAAAAAACCAAGTTCACAGGGCACTCTGTGTTAGTGTCCATCCAAAACTGGCCCACACTCCAGCCTGCATGCTACATGGGTCAGCACGACTGTCCGGTCATCTGCACTGCGGGGGAGGAGCAAAACACAAGGTCAGTTCACACACACACACACACGGTTGCTTCTATGGCTGGTCCGCAGGCAGTGGAGACGGAGGAGAGGAGGGGGGGCATCAAAAGGGGGCACTCTACCTTCCAATCTGTCCACCTCTTTCTGCAACTTGGCCACTGTTCTTTCAGCTTCCTGGCCGCGGTTTTCCGCCTGTGGTACAGCCAGCCACGGTCACCATCATCATCATCATGGAAAAGGGTTACTTCAGGGACTACTACAGCCATTCACGACTCCCACCCAATTGCCAGCTATGCACACCACGAGGACCTTTCAAGGACCTCATAAGGACTTGACAAGCACCGACAAACGACACGCTGTGACCTCGTTCAAACACATCACTGTTTACGACCCACACGTATGTGCTTGTGTGAAACACGCATACGCTACAACTAGGGACAGACAAATTTTTATTTTCAGTTTTCACTGAAGCTTCCTCGCTGTCCATAGCCCCAGCAGTCTGCCCTCCAGATGCACTATTCCCTGACTGATCTGTTCACGGTTTGCTTGTGCATCTCAAAAGTGTGGGGTTTTTTTTTCCATACCACCTCCCCCTTCTCACCTACTCCCCCACCCCCACCCCTTACAAGCCCTTTGCAATGCTGTCTGAACAAAAGACCTATCCCATCCAGTGCCAAGACCAAGAAACCGACTGAAGACTTGTGTGCTCTCCAGTCCCATCAAATCATGACAAGGATGGAGGGGAACACTGACCTGTTCACAGTCTGTCACCTACACCTGCAATTCATTTAAAGCAAAAAGAGAATAAACCCAAATATGCTGTTTATGAAATGTGAGATATAGAGTGCAGCAAATGAATTCGGAAGTGATGTATATATATTCACAGCATTCCTTGCCGCAGTACTGTGGGTTTTAGGTATCCTTGCTTCAGTTGACAAAATTCTCCCCATTCTTGGTTCTTTTTTTTCCATGTGTTTGCTCTACAATAGACATGAAGTTCCCCATGTCCTATTCTGGTTGCTCCACAACAGACATGAAGTTCCTCATGTCCTATTCTGGCGACCCGCAATGAGGCAGTGGGATGGGATCTGACATGGCATCTCAGAGCAGGTGAGTGCTAAAACTCCGTGGTGGGCTTCCATCTGAACAGCTTTTCTCCACAATTCTGTATCCCTCACCAACTCACTCACCATAGAAGGTGGTTCCCCTGACTTCCTATACATTACTGTTGCCTTTGTGATCAACCACTTTTTTTTTCCCGTTTTTTTTTTTTTCCCCCCCCAGTCGAAGTGGTTAATGTAATACTCATGATTTCAGTATGCAGACCTGTGTATATGCCACACATGAAGACTGAAATGAAAGCAAACACAGCTCCTAAAAGCACAAAAAGATGGGATTCTTTTTCTCTTTACTAAATGTTGCTAACATTTCTGTATTGTGTAATGGAATATCTGCTCTGATCTCACTTTATTAATCAACAACTCTCAACACACAGGTGATTTTTTCCAACCTCCTTTCACTTTCACAAAAAAAACAACAACATGACAGCGTCAACTTTAAGAACAGAACAGACACTCTGCCCCAGCAGCACATGAGGAGGAGAAAACAGAAAACGATTCACTCACATCCTTGAGTCTCTGCGTCAAGTCCCGGATCGTCTCCTCGTAACTGTCCTCGCGCTGAGATGCCTGGAGAACACACACACACAGCGTCAGACGATGACAACAACAACACAAGCCTGGCCGCTTTACCTGCCTACACACAAACATTATGCTTCAATCTGGAATATCACTAATCACGAAATGAATGTGTATCCAGTCCTGTCAGAGCCCTTTCTATGAACAGAAAACAAATATTCTGCTACGAATGTGACAAAAGATACTCGGCATCACCATTGAAAGATGGGAAGCAAATGCAATACAGTCATGATTAACCGAGACTGAAACCGATTTGCAGCACTGTAGTTCTGGATAGGCAGTGTGATGCCAGAATGGTTGGCAGGAAAAAGATATAGAAACAATCAACTGGAAAAGTCAAACTATACAAATCTGAAAGCATTTTTATAAAAATACAACTGAGAAAGAGTTAACTGGTGAAGTCAAATTATACAACTTCCTCTGAAAGCATCTATCCAAAAAAAACCCCCCCAAACAAACAAAAAAAAACAAAAAAACCCCCAACCTGTTTCCATATAACCTTGTTTTTTTTCATAATCGTTTATATATTAACATCCCTTAAAAGAAACATTTTCTGAAAAAAAAAAAAAAACAACCCAACAATGTCAACAAAGGAGTACAGGAAAGAATAAAGAAAAGGCACACACACACACACACACACACACACATCAATGACAAGCTAGTTTAAAGCATAGTATATATATCCATAACTGACACTTTAAACA
Organism: Conus betulinus; assembly: GCA_016801955.1. NCBI lineage: Eukaryota > Metazoa > Mollusca > Gastropoda > Neogastropoda > Conidae > Conus > Conus betulinus. The sequence goes on from JADBJO010000410.1 coordinate 568,782, forward strand.
GTACCACGTTCATAAAAACCTAGGTACTGACAAGATACGGTCTCAAACTCAAAGAAATTAAAGGGTCAGTTTTAACCAACAAGAAAAGAAAACAAGCCCTGGCCTCTGATTCATCTGTGATTCCAGTGTAGAAAGTGTGTGTGTGTGTGTGTGTGTTCAGTACACCATTTTGTCTCGTCACCAAGAGTTTCTTTGACAAGTGCTAAGTGCATGTAGCCAACAGGGCCTCCACTTACCCTCTGACCTGAAAGACAATCTTGCCTATCAAGGGACTGCACTCACATTACCCCCTCAAGGACTACTGGAGAATGGGGGACAAAAACAATTTGAGACTCAAACACTGGACATGACAGCATCTCACTGTTTAGGTGAGCGTCTTATCCACCATTGCTGACACCATTCCTCTACCTCGTAATACTTAAAAAAAAAAAATGTATAGTCATGCTGAATTTCCACAAGTTTCATCTACTCAAAATACACGCAAGATAGAGAGTCCTGAACCAGCTATCACCTTAGGGTAAAAGAAAAAAAAATATCAAACCACCAGGAGGAGAGAAAAGGAAAGGAGAAGCTAACAACTCTAAGTGAGCTCTCTCTCTCTCTCCCCTCCCTCTCCCCACTCTCACAGCACAAACAGCCAGACAGCCAGAGAGACAGTCCTTACCTGATCGTTCTGAATGGACAGGGTTTTGATATTGTTACCCACTACATGAAGCTGCTCATCCAGTTCATAGCACTTGCTGTGGAACGAGAAGACAGAAACACAAGCAGCACATGAGTATTTGGGGGGCAGCTGGTTCTGCACCAGAAAAACCTCGTCCAGCAACTGGACGCTCAGGCGACGAACCAAACATCAGCAGATTCCATGACAAAACTAGAGCTAGACATCGAGCAGATTCCACGACAAAACCAGACACTGATGGGGAAGATAAGTAAGAGAGCATGAGAGGGCATTCCTTTTCATTCCTCTACGGACAAACCATAGTCATTCTGTTAACGTGACACACACGTGCAAGGCAGGGTTCACGGCACAACTAGTTTTTCTGGAAGGTTTTCCAACCTCTTTGAGGTAGAGAACACAGAAACAGACGAAAAAAAAATCAAACCCACCGTGCAGGTACTGTGACCAGGGACAGATGAGCATATGACAAGGATTACACATTTGATCTAAAGACCACCTCTTGGACAAAAGATACTAATCTCTACAGCACCACATGTGTGTTGGGTCACACCTTCTGCGAGAGACGTTAGTTACAGAGATGCTTTGACTGATCGTTCAACTACTGCATCACAGCACCATTTCCTCACACAGTCATATCTAGTAAGGTGAGAAGGTCAGTGATGGGAATGCTTCAGCAGACAGCTTTGAGCCACAGGATTACTTTCACTGCACAACATCACAAAAGAAAGAAACTCTGCATTTTCGCTCCAAGAATCAGCATGCGCCTATTCCGGTAGCTGGTTGTCATCTTTTCCAGCTGCAATATGGGCGTTTTTTGGACTCTCTTCCCGTCTGCAAACTATATCCTCTCAGACTCTGATTCTCATAGCCACATTCAACTTTCATAAAACAATGTCACTGGAAAACCTGACGCAACAGGGCCAAAGCTGACTACAGACCTGCAACAGCAAAGTCTGTGGCAAAGCTTACTCGACAGTTTCTCTTGATTTGTCTTTGAATGTCTCTCTCTCACACGCGACTGAACATACTGAAGAAATCCGATCACTGAAGGATCCCATGAGGAAGAATAAATAACATAGGAAGAGAAATGTGCGGCCAGATCCTTACTGAAAAAAAAACTGATGAAGGAAATGTTTTGGCTTAACTCTTCTTCAGTACTTGGAAGTTCTTCAAGTCATCAGTGAAGCCTCCAAAAGCAGCAAGAGGAGTGAAGTCCATAGGCATGGCATTCTTCTCCAGTTTCAGCCATTCCTGGGTGTTCCTCTGTTTAACTGCTTCCAAAAACAAAAAAAACTCTTGAAAGAAATCCACAAAGCTTTCCCTAAAAAAAAATCTAAAAAAAAAAAAAAACGCACAATTTTTCATAGCTGAAAACCACTGAAGTAACAGATCTCGATGTGAAGACAGCCAGCCAACAGTAAAGAAAGCAGCTGGCTGTGAACCAAAACGAAACTCAGTTCAAGGCAAACAAAGCCAGCGAAGGGAAAGAGGTTAGAATAGGCATCTTCCCACTGCCTACTGTTTTCAACTTGGAGTGGCAGGCAGTGTCCGAGTTTCTCAAGAGAGGGGCAGCAGTGGAGGTTGTGATTTAATACGTTAATAACAACCAACCAACCAACCAAACAAAAAAGGTTAAAAACACACACACACACGAAAGTCCAGGCCTCACCTTTTCTTCACACAGTTCTAAAGATCTAAGGTTATTGGTTAGGGTGTGACTTTGCTCCTCCAGTTCTCGCACTTTCCTGCAACATTTCAACAACAGCACACCATGCAAAGCAGCCTACACATGCTGTTAGCATATCACACAGCTAGGCTTCACATTGACTCCCCCACCCCCCCCCCCCCCCTTCCAAATTAATGAAAAAAAATATACGCCCCAAACCTAAGCACATCTTTGAACTTAGCAATAATGTGAACATTTTAACTTTCTGCACAACTAAGATTTGAATTACGCTCTGCACGAACAAATGGATTCAGGTGTTTTAACTAATGTGCTTCAATAACCATAATACTGACATTCCAGCTGATGGTATGTATGTTCATTCGGCATTCTAAAACAGATTGCTAGCATACTGCTAGAGCCTTCAACCAAGGAGAAATTTGACTGCATTGCTTGTAAAAGGTTCCAACTGTTTCATGATACAAACTGAGCTAAATACTATCTGAAATGTATCTGGGTAAACAACATCAACAATGCCAAACATAAGCTCTTCTCAGCAAAGGTCTGTTTAATGTCCTTCTTTGGGGTGTGAAATTAACAATAATTATTCTAAAACTGATGTAATGGGTACTCAATGCATTTCGTTCTAATGGGACATCATCTTAATTCTACCGACACAAAAAAGGAAATTCAAGGGAAAAAAGTTGTCTGTTAATTCTCATACAAATATGCACCAACTTGTTTTTATTTCATCCATCAAACCAATGACTCACTTTTATATAATTTACATAAAAGTAAATAATCGAGGGAACAAAGTCAAATTGGCAGAAAAATGTTACAAACCAGAAATGGCCATCCCTAAAAGTAAACAACAGATCAGCTATTTTCCCCTCCCTTTCCCTCCGTATGGTTTACCTCCCATGTCATCAAAAAAATCTTTGCCTTTTGTCTCTTGGTACCAAATTTCCTCTTGAAAAATTAACTGATCAACTTCACAAGACGGTTCAATCAAATTTTTTTTTCTTTTTTTTCTTTTCTATACTCCCATATCTACTTATTTCTTTTTTTTTTTTTTCTTTTTTTTTCTTCTAAAAATTCTATCTTGTTTACTCTATTTTACTAGAATCAATTTTTCTTCCCCCCCCCCCCCCCCCCCCCCCCCTCCCCCCCCTATCAAAATATAGCATCAAATTCAGACAGACACTACGAGGAGACAGACCAACCTTTCAGCATCCTCAGCTCTGCATTCAAAGCACTCCACGTCCTTCTCCATGATAGCCAACTTGCGCGCACACTACGTGCACAAGCAGGGGAAAGTGGCGGCATGCACACAACACACACACAACTGATCAAACACATGCCAACATGTTGCCTCTGATCAAATATCTACTGAATACACAATACACTTGAATGGTTCAGTTTTAAAAGGACCAATCAAACACACAATCATCTGCAAGAAAACCATGTGATAGGAAAATGAAAAAGTGAAAAGTTTGCTGACTTTTCTATTTCTTTACTGACATAAACTGTCGTGTTTTAGGTTTCTTCAGAAAACATCAAATCAATTTCTCCCCCCCCCCCCTCCTCCCCCCCCCCCCCCCCCCCGTTTTTTTTTTTTTTTTTTTTTTTTTTTCCCAATCAACAGCTGAACTTAAACTGAACCAATCAGCAATCCTTTCCATTTCATTTGTGGAAGAAAAAAAAAAGCATCAAAATTTGTGTCATGGAAATCTGGTCTCTGCAGAAGTGTTTTTCAAAGAAAGGGTCTCTGTAATATCAACGACACAGCTGACCCGTCACCATAACTCGGCAAAGAAAAGAAAACATCGTGACCCCACAACAGTGGAGGTCCTCAACTTGAGCCCACCTGTTTTGTATTACTTCATTTTAAAAATCACAACGAAACGCTGACACAAGATTTGGAAAACATGCTCTTCCTAAAGATAACATGTAACATATTCAATTTACCTTACAAACTAAAAAAAAAAAAAAAAAAAAACAAAAAAAAAAAACCAAAACAAAAACAACAACAAAAGAATTCAATCATATCTTTTCATCTCACACTGAACCTGTTCATTTTTTCTGTTAGCCTGTACCTTTAAAAAAAAAAAAAAAAAAAAAAAAAAGCTTGAACAAAACCAACCCAAACATGTGTTGATGTGGGCCATGGCAGGGCTGAGTTACGGTGTTCAGGAACACCAGCAGCTATTTTTCTTGGGAGATTACAACCCCTCATTCCTTTCCAAACTTGTGCCCCCCCCCCCCACCCCCCCATCCAAGGCCAGTCAGTCTTTGTCCCAGTGAGTGCCATATCTGGCTCGGAGCACACAGGCATTCCAAGTGTTAGCAGACCGTTGGAGGAAGAACCACTACAAATGATGTCACCAGCAGGAAAACAGGTCTGGATAAGATCTGGACTGGGGGTCGATTTTGTCAAGTATTAAAACCCCATAACACTGAACAGAAGATTGTGGGCCAAACTGGGCATCAGGAAATAGGGCTCTTTTCAAATCAAAAGGATTAGCGAAAAATCTGGACATCCCCCCCCCCAAATCATCACTCTCCCTACAAATCTGGTGCAACTGAACAGAACATCTGCTGGCCTTAATCGCTGCAACCATTCTTCCTCCAATCAGGCATGTCACAAAACAACTGCATGCAGATGATTCTGATCCAGGGGACTCCATTGTCAGACATGGCACTGCTCATGGGCACATTACATGACAACACCATGCCAGCTATGTAAAGTCTCATCACAGGTTGGGGAAACAAGAACAACACTTCTACAGAGACACAGCTGGCAGAAGAAATTCATGATCAAAATAACATCAGTTTCACACAAACAAGGAAGTCATGAAATCATAATCATCACCTGCAACTTCACTTCTCATAAACAACAGTCTGGAAAACATCAGCGCTAATCATTTCAACAAAACGCATTGTGAATGTACACTTCTTTCCTTCCTGCAAACAAACACTGCAAAAACTGAGTATTTCAACACACATGTTCCCTGTCTTCTCTGTGTTTTTTTTTTCCCCATCTGGAATCCCCCCCCCCCCCCCCTGTTTTAAAGCAACAACAAAAAACTTATAACTTGCTATGATACCTGCTTCCTGCACAACCACAAAATGAGGTACTGCTCAAATTTTCAATATTTGCTGCACAAAATGAAAAATCTATCACAAAAGACTTCCCATGTACACAAAAGCACATGGCACAAAATGATCTGGATATGTCAGATGCTCCAAAACAAAAGGTTCTCAATCCCCCCCCCACCCCCAAGTAACGTTCACTGGTTGGAACTCCCCACAACTTGGTCAGCTGACGGCAGGCAAGTCCGGCACACAATACTCACGCCTCTGCTGCCTCCAGACGGGACTCCGCCCTCTCCAAGTCCACCTCTGACGGCCAGCTTACGGGAGGCCTGAGTTCAAGGGTCACACCACGCACATTACTGGATGATAGAGGTGGTGTGTGTGTGTGTGTGTGTGTGTGTGTGTGTGTGTGTGTGTGTGTGTGTGTGTGTGTGATGTGCGTGTGTGTGATCGTGTATGCGCTCATGCAGCTGTGTAGAACACAAACCTGTGTCTTTTCCCCTGCTATGCCCACCTCTTCAGTTAATCCTCACTTTCACTTCTGAGGTCCAGGATGCACTTAACATAACAGAATAGGTGAAAAATCTGTTACTGAGATTTAAGTTTTTCTTTTTCTGTACACATATGCCGTTTTCTTTTTTGAGAGAGAGCATTACAGCTTTTCAAGTTCCTGTGATACATCTTTGAAGAGCCCCCAAAAGCTCAGCTTTTCTTTTCATCAGCATTACTTAGTCCGCCGATTTACAGACCTTAATATAAATTACAGAAAAAGATGGAAACATGCTTGAATCACTCCTCACTGATCACTGATGACCCCCTTTAAGTTGAAGCAGATTTTCAGTGGAAACATCAGGTAGGCATTTCCACCAGTCAGCCAGGACAGAACCTTAACAACTGAACAAGAGAAAGAGATAATCTCTTTTGCAGTCTGTTGTGTAACAGCCCTCCCCAAATGTCAACTCTTTCAAACTGCATCATATCACAGACAGACGCCAGAGTCTCACAGGTCCTATGTAGGCACTGACAGAAAAAGACAATATTCAAGTTACAACACCAACAGCTTATGTTTCAGTGACCTGATCTGACTTTACATCTTCTTCATGTAACAGATTACTCAATTTTCCAAATCAAGACTACCATGTACTGCCAACTTTCCACGGACCAAACTAACCTGAAACAAGTCTTTGATAATTCAGTGTCCACTTAAAATTTTAGTCTTCCTTGCCTTTTGAAATGTTTGTTTTGAACTGTTCTCTCAACTGAGTATCCACTGAACGAATCCGAATGAATTATCCACATAATGACCAACTGCAAGTTTTGTTTATTATGTTCATAGTCCCGTACATAGCGTGGGGCTACCTCAGGGATGTAAACTGTTAAAAACTCAACTTTACATTTAAAAAGAAATCAGCTGTCAGAACACAAACGAGTCAATAAATCTTTCAAGCTAAAAAAAAAAAAAAAAGACAAAAGAGTAGTTTCCCTTGAATCAATGTGACATTAAACACAATGGAAAATGTTCGCGTCTAACAGAATTAACACTTGTATTTCATCACTCCCATCCTGATCACACAGTATGACACCAATTCTAATACTCCAATCAGAACTGAGATCATGCACAGTTCTGTGGCTACTTTAATCTGTGCTTTTCTTTCCTTGTAACCAGTTCCTAGCTGTTAGTTGTTCTGCATGCAGTCCTTTTCTTCATCACATTAGGCACTACTGAACCAGGATCTGCAGTTAAACTATGGGGTGGGTGGGTGGATGGACATTCACAGAGGAGGACTTGGCGAGATGCAGGTTGAAGCAGCTGAAAAATAGCTTCCACACACATACACACACACATCTGTTGCTTTTAGTCCATTAGGAGTGACAAGGGAGATGGGACAACAAAAAAAAAAAAAAAAAAAAAAAAAAAATCAATGTTAAAACAACAACCAAAAACAAATAGAATTTTCAGACTCACAGTCACATATATACCACATTCTTTTCTGTCTGTCTTTAGTTCTCTGTCTCTATCCATTTGTCTGTCTCTTGTTCTGTCTGTCTCTTTCTACAACACACCCTGTGTTGGCTCATGGAAGACGGTGCAGGCATTTCACACTCACAATGCAATACTAAGGAATAGAGGGAAAACAGCGAATCAGTTTCCCACTAGCTACGCTGAACTTGTGAGAAATGAATCTGCACAACTTCTACCAGAGGACCCACATCCCTGAAACAGAAAATTCTATGGCACTGGTAAAAATTACCAGTTTTTGAAGAAGAAACAAAACAAAAGCAAAAAGCAACAAGAAGAATATTCAGCAGTGACTTTAAAAAAAAAAAAAATCAAGCTAACAATATTTCATGAACCATGCTGAAAAGAACTATGATGTGGTGTGCTGAAAAACTATGTCTGGCATATGAATAAGAACTAGAAAAATTTGACAGCGATCTCCTTGAATGTTAGAAAATGAATTATGAGCAAATATGCACCATACTTCACTTTAAAAAAAAAAAAAAAAGAAAGATGTAAAACTAAGAACACTTGACCGATCTAAAATGCTTAGACTAACGTTTTTTTTTTTTCTTTCCATTCTATGATGTTCACAGCCCAGCTAACTGCAGGGGCCCATATCAGCACTGTTACCACATGAAAATCGATTCCTTACCTTTTTGCTCTGAAAGTTCTTTCTTCGACATTTCCACAACAACATTAAAAAAATATGAACTTTTTCACCTTCCCTTTTTGCTCGCTAGTAATGATACATCACTCATCTTATGTTCTTGCAAGTAAAATTTTGCACTGAAGTGCTGCTAGTGTATGAATGATGAAAGTGCAAATCCACATAAAAAAAAAGTTCTCAAACAATAGGCTGAGTTGACAATAGGTGGAACCACATGTCAGTGGCAGTTAAGGAGACAAGCGAGCCTCTTTGTCACTTCCTGTTGATCAGGGGATGTCACCAGAATGACTGGGCAAGGGAGGTCCACCAGGACCATGGCCACACACCGCAAGGTCAGACAGACACATCACAAGGTCAGACAGACACGTCACAAGGTCAGACACATGTCACAATCTCAGACAGACACGTCACAAGGTCAGACAGACAACAGTCATGTGATGCCTACAGGTACAAACACACACATACCAAAGGCAGACAACTCCGTCTGACCAACCTCTATTGTCACAATGCCTGAACCATCCAATCAAACCAGATAGCATGCCATCGCTGATTTACAGGGGCATTTGCTCTCGTGTTAGTCACTGGGAGTTCACACTGGTTTAGTCAAGCAGACCTCAACACCCACACAGTCATCAATTTCAACAATGAGTGAACAGAAACGTGCACACATACCCTTTACATGTACACACACGCACAAAGCATTACTAAAATGGAGCATCCTGGTATCACAATCACTTTTGATCAGAGAAGAAGAAAACAATGATGTGGCCCTTCATGTCTTGCTTTGACTGTGATGTTATTTTCCAACCAAGCTGCATCTGTGATTCCTTGTGTCAGACCATACGGAGGTGAAGACTGAAGGACAATGTGCAGCAAGGTCTCCACCCACTGGGTGTGTTGACCGCGTCTTTCTACAACTCCATTACTTTTGTGGTCAGCAAAAACACGTCGCTCCATGGTGTCTTGTCTATGCCATCTCAAAGGCTCCTGTGGTGAGCGACCTCACAGCACCCACAGTCATAAGACATTCACAGTCTCCAACAGACTGCTGCTGTGTGAAGGGCATTCTTAACTGAACAAACTTTTAGATCGTCAACCTAGCTAGTGTAGTTCATAATTTTGGCAGCCTCATGATTTTGGCAGCCTCATGATTTTGGCAGCCTCATCTTTGTTCTGAGTTGATCCGTCTTTTGGTTTATGACAAGACCAGTGAGGTTCATGATCCTGGCCGGACCTAGCTTGAAGCTCAAAATGCCTTGCCAACTGTTGAGGTTCCTACAATTGAAATGACCTAAATGACAGCTCTCTTACAATGGAAATAGATTTGTATCAACTCTCTAGTGACTGCAATTGGTTGGTCGTGGGGCTGACTTAAAACTTATATTCTCGATTAGAAAGGTAACATTTTCAATCAGTATGGCTGAAGCAGTCAAGCTCACAACGCTGTTGAAATTAGTTAAATGTTGGAACTGGAAATTGCTAAAATCAACTTCACAGCCAATTAAAAGACAGTTCTGAGTTCCTGGTTTGTCTTACTCTTAGCTTGGTGAACTAAGTCACATATATGGCTTTGTTCCATGAGAAATTACACTTCGTTGTGATTTGCAAACCTTAGGTTTGTTCAATTAAGAATAGCCTTTAGACTACCCCAGGGTTGGCCTGGATGAAGCAGTCATGTTGTGGAATCGTGTGGTGGTATAGCCACCAAAGGGAGGCACTGACTAACGGAATACAAAGCAAAAGTAAGGAAGGATGCTAATGATTCATGACCGCTAATCGACAATGCTAATACTATAATAGTACAGACACACAAGCATGATCCCTAGACATTTTCCATCCAAAACAAAGACCACAAAAAACATGTCAAGGACTGGCATTAAAATGCGGGCGATGTCAGACTGACATGCTGACCACAGAACACCATTCTACTTCATGACCCTACAGCTCCTGGCTCAAGACCAACAGCCTGATCTCTCAGTCCAAAACCACGCAGGTACATCAGGAGCAATACTATCAACAACAACAACAACAACAAAAAAAAAAAAACAGCTCAGCAGCCCCACAACTTCTACAGCTCAAACACTCAAACAACTCTTTTCTTAAGAAGACACCCCTAGCAGTGCTATTCTACTGGTGGGTGAAATCCACCAGGACAGCCTCCACTAAACAAGGCGACCAGACACAGCAAGGGACCACCATGGCGGTGGTGTGTCACCTCTTCGTATTTGCCATCTATGTCTTCAGCTATGATCCTGGCTTCCTGCAACTGTTTCTCTAGGAACTCAATCTTCTCTTCGTCAGAGTGGCTCCTGCTCTCCAGCGCCTTGCGACCTCTAAAAAGACCAATAAGAAGGAGGCTTACAAGAGAATGCAGCTGGCCAGATTACTGTGCCCTGGGAGGAAAATGTCTAGTAACAGGAAACAAAAACAAAAACCGCAACCACACTCCAATACATGTATAAACAAAAACAAAAACCGCATCACACTCCAATAGATGTATAGAAAAAGACACCACCAGCACCTGTATCCGGCTGCAACATCATATGAGAAAAAACTTCCCAGTGCCCGTCCTCTAAGCTTTATCAGGGGTGTAGCATGAAGAATTATGTTGGCAATCCCTGGATGAATCAATGCTAAACATGTCTACAGATCTGTAGTAATCAGTACACAGTATTTCAGTAACACACCCCCCAGCCCGCTAGATGTGGGCGAATAAATTAAAAAATAAAATAGATGAAGAAAAAACAAAGAAAAAAAAAAAAAAAGATGATGAATCACAGAACGGAAGGAGGCAGAAGTGGCGCTGCGTTCTCTGCTACAGGGTAAGGTGGAAGGGCGAGCGGAACTTAGCCAAATAACATTGTGGCCAAACAGAACCAGCCAATTGGTTGAAGCCTTGCAATTCTGAGTTTGGAAAGCGTTAAAAAACAAAAAAAAAAGGAGATATAAACAAACTCTGATCCATAGCTATACCAATATATGAGAAAGGCTTTGAGAGAGAGAGAGAGAGAGAGAGAGGGGGGGGGGGGGGGGGGGGTAGAACCTTCCAGAGAAGACAAAAGCAAAGCAGATCAAAAGAAACGGTTTGACCAAAAGAAAAAAAACCAAATCAAAAACAGAAACAAAACAAAACAAGAAAAGGAAAGAATTCAAACTGGGAAGAAAGTCAACACTTAGACAAGCAATCATTCTGTTAACCACATCCAGCTGACTACTTTATTTTCAGGAATCTGCTAATCCATCCTCTTCCAGCAACACCTGTTTCAATCATCACCCCTCAACACGTTGCCATCATCAAGCTATTAAACAATAAATACATTGTTTGTGAGGCACAAGCAGCACAGGCACACATTGTGTAAGTATACACTGATCATCAGACATGCTTTGTTACACAACACCAATTGCTGACAGTCATTCTTATATTACGCTGCATTAAATGGATTGCTGAATCGTCAGGATTGACCGTCAAACATATTGTGCTGTGATCTTTACCCTACTCTCTTACATTCTCACTTTCTGAAGTTCAATTTTACAAGGAATTGCATATACTCTACACATGTAATCAAATAGTTAGGTGTTAAATCCTAAGGTTTCGAGCACAACAAGACCTCTTGTTCAAAATCATGATGATTGAGACTGTATGTAAGGGCTTTTAACATCATTACAGTTAGCACAGCACCATGAACTCATTACCAGCCAGTCACTTAAAACTGAACACCGCTCTAACAAAACCCTTTCTTCAGCAAACCATCATCAAAATGATGAACCAGATCATTCCATTAAAGCACCAAAAAGACAAAAAATAAACAAACAAACTCAAACAATAATTCATGGAGGCAACAGCGCATGCATTGGGCATCGAAGCATCCTCATCGTATTTGCGCTCAGCATCTTCCGAGATGTATTTAGCCTCTTTGAGCTGACCCTCCAAGGAGTCTATGTTCTCGTCAGCAGCCTGGCTTTTGCTTTCCAAAACCTTGCGCCCTCTGCACCACAAACACAGCCATCAATCATCACACGCTCTGGCTGGTCACGTCACACTTCTGCTTTACCTCCCCTGGCTCTGTCACTCTGTTCAGGACAGTTCCCCTCTCTTCCTGTATGTCCCTAGGGCTGTGAAGACGCACACTCATCAATCCACTGTCAAAAACACTTCTTTTTTAACACCACCACCAATCTGTACCTGCAAAAGGTAAAAGGTAAGAAGAAAAGAGAGACAGAGAAAACGGGTAGTTTCTCATCCTTGTGTATGGGTAAAAAAAATCAGTCTGCAGGTAGCTGTGACCTGAAAACAACAGGATGAGACTGCAACGCACACACACCAAGCTATGCATTCCTCAGGAGTTCAGGGCAGGACCGGGGCAGGTCAGCACACCACAGGAACACTGTAGTACAAAGCAGGATCTGCCTGCACTCTGGGGCTCAGCAGCAGGCCGTTCCCACCCTGTATCATTACTGAGTCACTGTCACCACAGTGCGAACAGGTCCAATACAATCTGTGCAAGAACAACAACTATTTGTCATCATACTGTGACAACAGCAGCCTGATCAACACTTTAAGATGATCAACAGTTCAGGCACAAAACATTTCAGCGCTTTAAAACCTGGGTTTGCAGGTTGTGAATGCTGAAACTTGAAAGAAAATAGGACATGGAAGGTACAGCAGCTGTTTTTCATCCTTTATGCCTAGACGCATCAAAACTGATTGTTACTAGAATAAGCCCTCTTCCCCCACCCATCCCCATCCTGTCCTTTTCCTCCAGGCGTTTGGCAATGTTAGTGCAGTCATAAAATTGTTCGTTATGACAAATACATCATCACGTTTCGCAGCAGACATCTCTAACCTTTAAACTACCTGCTGTTCCGTCCTGTTTGCCAGGCCACCATGCTCCACTTAATTCACCCTCTTCCCATCTCTCAAACGACCCTCCATTAAGGGTTCCCATATCCCTCATTTTGGAAGCTCTGAATCTTAAGGCGCAAAGTTCAACGATAGCAGCATTTGCAGAAGTTGCCGCCAAAGTCAATCTGCCTCATCCACCTCCAAAAAAGCAAAAATTATATTTTTTTAAATTTCTATTTTTTGTAGCTTGAATCAAGTGCGACAATGAGTGAGGCCACTGAACAGCATTCTAAACAACTCCTCAGAAAGCTGTGCAGAACATACGGCAGCATTTGCGCTCACTTCAGACTTCAGCAGCATGTGTAATATGACCTGTCGGCTTCATGATTACAGATTCTGCTTTTTCAAGTGACGAAGTGCTCAGTTATAAACACAACTGACACACAAGAAAAAAAAAAATATTCACAGCAAACCCCATCCACTTCAAATTCTTACGCAATATATGTTTTTTTTTTTTTTTTTTTTCAACAATTAAAAAGTAACTGACTTAAAATTTTCATTTGACACTTTTGCTTGACACTTTTCGACATAAGTTGGTATTTACTGAAATGCAATGCTAAAAAAAAGCAGTTGATAGTTAGAGCTAGAAGAAATCAAAATGTTTCACTTCAAATCCAATGTCCACTTTTTTTTTTTTTTCTTTTTTTTTCCCCCCCTTTAAAATCTGGCGTGCAGTCATTCAGTAGACTGCTTATTCTAACTGCCAATAAAGAGGAAGTAAAAAGCTCTCCGTACGGTACGAAATGAATTTCTCAGACGTCAGCAGACTGATAATGAAATGTCTGGTGCCTCAACTGTGTGACAATGAGGGTGGAGGCTAGCAGGACACATACCTCATCGTAGCGGCATTCCCACTCTTGCGCTGCCTGTTTCGCTTGCCGCAATTCTGTCTCCACATCTTCCAGCCTCTCGTCGCCCACACACAGTTTATTTTCCACCGTACGTCGCACTCTGAGGTGAGGTGAGGTGATGGTAGAAGGGGTGGGTGGGTGGGTGGACGCACGCACACAACACACATGGGCACAGCAGCATGCAGCACATGCACATAATAACAGGTCTTCCTTTACACATGGAACACATTTTTCACTCCTTTGAACTCTTCAGCAAACAAGAGCAATCAACACCCATACTAACTATGGAATACAACCAGTGTGTGCTTTGTACCTTTAAGCCAGCATGTGTGAATATATATATATATATATATATATATATATATATATATATATAATATATATATATATATATATATATATTACCACTTTGACTATTTTTGAGGATGAATTATCAAACCTTTTTGTTTTCTCTTTAAAATCCAGTTTCAAAACGCCAGTTGTGTTGAGATCCACTGTCTGGTGCTGATCACTTGCAAAGCACATACTGGTTTCTGAATCCTCTTGGTTTTTGTTGCTCCTGTGGTTTTACACAATATGTACTGCAACACTTAAGATATGTGAGTATGAATCTGATCAGACATGAACATCTTGTTGAATGTTTGGCATACTAAAACAGCAAAAGATCCCCCACCCCTTCGTTGTTTTTTTTTTTTTTCTTTTTTTCTTTTTAGACGTTTTACACAAATTCTGGTAACACATCTGTCGGGTAATTACAACCCCACTCCTCACACCCACCCCCTCCCCTTTAAGAACTACCCTCTGTCTTTGGAAAGGTCACTTCTTTCCCACACAATGATCTACACTTTTTTTTTTCTTTTTTCCTTTTCGCTTCCTGTAACTTCTAAACATGACTGTTGCTGCTGCAAAAGGTGACATCATAAAAGTGTCTACTTCAACATGAGAATGAGCAGACATTGGCAGAAACAGAACAAGTTAACACGAACAACCCCAGAGAAGGTTCAAAACGCATCAGCACTTTCCTTTGTGCCCAGCACTGCCACTCTGAAGACACCTGTCAACACCATGGACTGGAGAACAGCTATCAGCAAACAATAAACACCACCACTTCAAAATAACTGTACTACTGATTAATGGCCAAACACTTGTATACAATAAGACTTTCATTTCAGAATGTGCGAAGTCTTTAGTGGCACCCCTTAAAGAAAAGATCATGAAGATGAACTACTTTTCTAAGAGAAAAATAACTCAAATATTATTTCTAATAATCCCAAGATTCAAGATACATTAACTTGGAAAAAAAAAAAAAAAAAAAAAAAAAAAAAAGGCATCAATCCAGACTGTCTTTGGCTACTAAGCACTGTGTCCTTCAACATTTTATTGATGACCCAAACTGAAACCCCATCCCATCCAAATCAAAACCCCCCCCCCCCCCCCCTCCCCCCGGCATCCCCATTTCCAATAAGTATATTCTGGAATCAAGGCATTTTGATTTTCAATCTGAAAAATTTGTTAAAGTCAAGCTGAAAGACTTCTGCATTTTCTTTTAATGATAAGTCAAGACAAAAGACTTCTGCCTTGCTTCTTTTTTTTTTTTTTTCAAATAACAACTTTCCATGCAGGAATTATTATGGGATGTTTTAAGACTACTGTTACTGTAATAGTTGCAGATCTGATTAAATCCTGATCTCAGTTCTGCATGCAGCATGGGTTGTCTCTAACAAAAGCTTCTCTGTCTCAGAAGCCATCATTCTGTGGAGCAAATGATCACAATTTATGTACATCTGACACGTGACGATCTTACCGTCAGTTCAACAGACATGCATACACCTTAAAACATCTATCAGTATCACCTTAAAGTTAAAGCAAGTAGCATAACAGACATGTATAAATCTTCATTGGCAAGTCCTTTTGTTCTTTTTTTCTTTCTTTTTTTTTTCTCATGAATGACGGGAGTAGGGGTGGGGAAGGAAGAAGAAAGGGGGGGGGGGGGGGGGGGGGGGGGGGGCACCCATCGATCCACACACACATTCACTCCCATGCACACTAAAACTAGTTCACTGTCAATCTAAGCTTCAAATGTACACACATTCATTCACTCCCTCACCAATCAAAACTAGTTCCCTGTCAAAACACTGTGCATGCAAACACATACACAGGTCTGCAGACAACCACCCCCACCCCCCCCCCCCCCCACATACAGGTGCAGTCAGGCCGTACAAGCATGTCTGCATCTGAGTGTAAATACAGAATTCGAGCTCTTCATACATGCATGCAACTTCTTTTTTTTTTTTTTTTTTTTTGGGGGGGGGGGGGGGGGCGGAGGGGGAAACAAAACTGCTAACGCAAACAATCACGAAGAGACCTGTTCAACATACTATAACCCTAAGAGCCTAAACGATTAGGAACAGACCTGATCCATACCACTTTAACCCTAAGGAGCTGGGGGAGGGGGGATGGAAAGTGTCCACTCCCATGAAAGTCCAGCAGCACAGACTAGCACAACAACAAAATGTGCCCACCTCTCGCTCTCTCGTCTGCCGCTTTGGTGGCCTCCTCCAGCTTCTCTGTGGCGGTCTGCAGACGCTCCTCCGACCTCTCCAAGTCTTTCCTCCAGAAGCTGGATCCGCCGGTTCAGACCCGATACTTCCTGCTCCAGCTGCACACAGGGATGAGCCATGTGGCGTTACAGTCACTGTACACTGGGCGTTTCTCTCTAGTAGTTAGTTTACAGTACACTGGGCGTTTCTCTCTTGTAGTTTACAGTACACTGGGCATTTCTCTCTAGTAGTTTACAGTACACTGGGTGTCTCTCTCTTGTAGTTTACAGTACACTGGGCATTTCTCTCTTATAGTTTACAGTACACTGGGCATTTCTCTCTTGTAGTTTACAGTACACTGGGCATTTCTCTCTGTAGTTTACAGTACACTGGGCATTTCTCTCTTGTCACAGTACTAGAACTAGCAGCATGCCAAACCTCTTGTTTTGTAATGGAAAGCATCTTTTTTTTTTTTTTTTTTTGCTCCCTGGGTCAAAAGTAAACACTCAACCACCTGCAGCCCATTTCATTATTTGATAAACAAAAGATTAAGAAAAAGAAAAAAAAAAGCATGACGCTAAAATTAGTAAAAACAATTTTCTCCAACTCACTAAAAAAAAAAAAAAAAAAAAAAAAAAAAAATTCAAAACCAAAAAAAAAAAAAAAAAGGAAATTTCCTTTTATATATATAATGATTTAACAGCCAAGTAAAATACCAGTTTGTGCATTTAATCAACATTCTAACTACAACAGAAAAGTTTCATAACAGATGGTGTATAATCATAGTTTAAAGTTATTAGCATGTCATTTTTGCCCTTTGTTTTTCTTGCGATATCCTTTTTTTTTTTTTTTTTTTAAATGAAAAAGCCATTTCATGGAATGCATGATTATGCCAGTTTCACTTAACAACAGTGTACAGTTAATCAAACAAGATAAAACATTGTTAACTGGTAAAACTAAAAGAAGTTTTGAACACAACTTTCTCAATGTCTTAACAACGAGTAAATGGATGACAAAACAAAATGTGTGGTTAAAAATAAAAGAGACAGATGACACAATGACACATGTATTATTAATCAAAAGAGCACCCACAACAGCAAATAACAATATTTTACACACAGACAGAATAGATGTACACTGAAGAAGCACTTCACATTTGAAATGAGACATTTTGTGACTTGAAAACAACATGTAAACACACTGTGTAACCCACAGACAGAATACAAACACCAATTCATAAGCTGCAAAGTAAATCAGAGAGGGGGAGTGAGAGAGCAGAGAGAGGGGCAAGAGGAGATGGGGAGAGGGGGGAGCAGGGGAGGGAGGAAGGGTAGTGGAGTGTACTGCAAGCCAATGTTCTTATACACAGGAAGTGTGTGTGTGTGCGTGCGTACGTGCATGTGCGTGCTCGTGTGTGTGTGTGTGTGTGTGTGCCTGTATGCGTGTAAGTGGGCGTACACGCATGTGTGTGTGTGTATTCCTTTTTTTGATATCCTTCTTTCTTTTTGCGTATGCAGGCTGATACTCATGCGGACACTCCCTGTAGAGACAGGCAAGGATTAATCCCATCTACCCAACAGAGGGAGTGGAGTTTTGAGTGTATGACCTTTTTTTTTTTTTTTAAAATCCTGCCATTAAGGCAGCCATACATCATTGTAGGACTTGGGAATTGGAGAAAACAAAAAAAAAAAAAAACAAAACAAAACAAAAAAAAAAAAAACAGAGATGCAGGCGCATAATGTCTTGCAAGTGTTTCAGCTCTCTCAAAGAGACCAGGAAGGAATGCTGGTTACCATGGACATTTGCCCTGTGGCTATTTGTCCACTCAGTGCGACAGACAGACAGACAGCAGTCCAGTCCAGAAGAGAACAGGGGGTCCAGGGCTGAGTCCAGTGCTGACACAAGCTGTATGGACTGCAGGGCCATGGTTTGGACGCAAGCTACATTACACACTGGTATGCCCTGGTCACCACTTTTTTGTTGTCGGCTGTGTCCGGCAAAGCTCACTGACCTGAGACACCAGCACAGGAGACACAGGCTATTCACTCCAGCCCCCCCCCCCCCCCCCCCCCCCCCCCAACTATCCATTACAGTACAGGGCTACCATCAAGAGGATGGGTGGACACTGGCAACCTTCTGTCGCCCATTCTGATTCAGATGCTGATCCACATCAGTTACAGGAAAACAAAAGAGAGTGTT
>JADBJO010000410.1:592384-602384 GCA_016801955.1 Conus betulinus
GGGGGGGGGGGGGCCTCGGATGAATCACCAGACTGATCACGGCCAACCACCTATTGAAAGGAAATGACATCTAATACCCTCTGCAGAGAATATGTCCCTATACATTGCCTAAAGTTTTCACACATACACACGCACACACGTACGCATGCACACACACACACACACGCACACACACAAACACACAGTGTCTCCTAGTCCTACTGAGACTGTTTCCAAAGGACATGGATAGCCTGAAGACCTGACAAAACAAGGCTCACTCTTTGCCAGCAGAAAAGAGCTCTGCATTGAGTTTGGGTTTGCTGACAAGCCACAGTGGCACGCGTGTGCGCGCGCACACACACACACACACACACACACACACACACAACTGCCATTTTCAAACACCCTGACACTTCCAAGATTGCACATCGTGTACACTGTGAATGCAATCAGAATGCAGTATGATCAAAGCAGAAACATGACAGAGCGTCAATACAGCCTTCTAATGCTTCCTTACAGAGCAGTTTGAAGCTGAAATGTTAAAAGTTAAAACCCTTTACAGCATTAATTTACTCAAAATACTTCTCTCTAAATTCTTCCTTTCACAGAACAGGCAATATCTGCCACATTGGAGGTGGAGGTGGGGAAGAGAAAGGAGTTAGTGAGTGGGAAGGGGTAAAGGAAACCTACTCAATAACTCCATAACAGAAGTTGTTCATTTTCCATAAAGTTCATTCTCTCCATCATCCATGCATGATTCTGACTTCACTTAATTAAGATACTGGAGATTGGAGACTGACTCCCAGAACTATTTGTAATTTTGGGAAAAAAACCCGCCAGCCTTACAAAAAAAAACAAACGCCAACCTTACAAAAACAATCACAAAAATTCAATTATTGCTCTAAAGTATGCCAAAGTATACATTTTATTTAAGGAAGATGAATGGAGATATATAATTATTACATGTTTCATGTTGACAGGATGAGAACTCACAATCATGAACCACACCTATATCTGCTGCCAGGAGCGAAAGGCTTAACACATATGAATTCTATCATGATTTTATTCCCAACCGGCTGCAGCCCTAAAACAGTAGATTGTGCAAAGGCATGGTGCAGAGAAAGGTGTAACAGCGTGGATAAAGTGCATCCTGCTACGAAAGGATATGATTTCATAATTTTGTGTGTTTATTACCTTTCTGTGTCGTGCTTTACTCTTCGCTTGCTGCTTGTCTAACCCGTGAAGACAGTATGCAGTCTGCATTAAAACGATGGTCCCAGTCACACTGTGAACCACACTTTGCACACATTTGCTTGTTTTACAAGGATATTCATCCTCGGAAGAACCAAAATGCAGCAAAATTCAAACAACATTTTTTGACGGGAATTTTTTGCTGTGTTGTGGTCTCCCTTGATTGGGATTTCCTAACTTTCTTTTTGTTTGTTTGTTTGTTTATGCCGTCAACATCTGAAAGTTGACAAATTCATGTTTTTGCTGCTTTAAAGAGTTAATGCTGGATTTTTGTTTCACTTTCTCTCAAATCACTTCAGAACAAAAGAAAGCTGACAATGTGGAGAACCATAAAAGTATTAAAACTATAAGAATATAACAACTTAAAACAAGGTCTGCAAACTTTTTTTTTTTTCAGCAACAAATACGAGAGAGAAGGAGAGACAGGAAGGAAGAGGTGGCATTGGGAGGGGGAGAGAGAGAGGGACACACACACACACACACACACACACACACACACACAGACAAAGAAGAGAGAGAGAGAGACACATTAGCACAGCTCCTCAGTTTCTTACAATCATCCAGTGCATACCCCCCACCCCCCTACTTACCGCACCTTTTCGTCTTTATCAAATTCAAAGCCAGAAATGAAAGAAAAACAAAGGAGGAGGAGGAGGGGGAGGAAAAGGAGGAGAAGGAGACAATGGTCCCCGCCATCTTTGGGACTGCTTCAAATGCCCCTTTCCAAACTTTCACCCTGAAGACAGATCAGACCAGCCTGGTGAGATGAGAGATCCCCCCCCCCCCCCCTCCCCCCCTTGCCTAACAAGGGACCTGTGCACAGGAGAATAGTTGGCATTCCAGGGGCATGGAGACATGGCCAGTGACACATAAGGGAAGGTGGGCCCTGTATTATTCTAGGGCCTGCTCCTTCCCCGCCTGCCCACCTGCCTGCCTGCCTGCCTGTGGGTCTGTCTCCCTCCCTTGCAAGTCCTCTGCTCACTTTTCATTTGTCCTTGCTACACACTCACACACACACACCTTCATAACAAGGGTGTGTCACGCTCTCTCCTCAGGATGATGTCTCCTGGTCCTTCCTATCCTTGTTTCTTGCTGAGCGGTTATTACCGCATGACTGCACCTCTTTGTTGAATTTTCCCCACGACAGCTCAGTTGCAAGTTATGCTGTTCGTTTCTGACGATTTGAGTTTTTTTTTTTTTCTTTAGGTGGTCGGTTGTTTATTCACTGTGTTTTTCTCCCTCCTCCTCCTCCAACGTTGTCCTCCTCCTCCATCCACCCTTCTGCTTTCTTTCCCCCATGTAATCACAGTCTGCTGGAAAGTTCTGAGAGGAAATGTGCACTATGAATTTACCAAACAACAATCGCATGACCAAACTTCAAATCAAAGCTTGAGTAAACTACACCGTAATCATACAGACACATGAACATACATCCATTCATTCATGTGCGTGTGCGCACGTGCGCGCACACACACACACACACACACACACACACAAAATGTAGAATAATTACAAGATTTCGTTTCAGGCAGTGTTACATCAACGAATGCATCTGCTGTAGTGGTACTCAAACGTATGTATTTAAATACCTACCACACATTTGCACTAAAGTGACACTATCAGACACTCATCCCCACACCCACACACAAAGCCACAAACACACAGGCACATTACTTCATTACAAAACACAGCAACTAGGAGTGAAGAGGGTGTGGAAGAGAAGCTCAGGAGACAGAAGGGGAAATGTTTGGGATATTTTATCCTGACAGAGAAACAGAGGGAGACAGTGACTAAGAGAGAGAGGGACAGGGTGGGGGAAGAACCTAAGAGAGAGAGAGAGAGAGAGAGAGAGAGAGAGAGAGAGAGAGAGAAAGAAGGTGGAGTAAGAGTCAGAGAGAGAGAGAGAGAGAGAGAGAGAAAGAGTCAGCACACACCATGGGAGAATCAGGATCAGAATATAGACCAGTGCTGTTCTGTGTCACAAGCAACAGGACTGACTATTCACTAATGGCTGAGGAAATTAGAGGCTAGGAAGGAAATGCAGGGGAGTGGCTGATTCCTTACTAATATACAAACCAGGCATTCACAGGGCCACAAACCGCCACACTTCAGCAGACCCATGTCACAGTCATTACTCATACTGTGACAACTGTACAACCAGCCATCCAGGCATCTCTCTCAGTCTCATGTGTTCCAACAGGACCTCTTCAGTTCAACCCACACCATTCTTAACACACCTTTCCCACCCCCAATCTCCTCCCAGTCGAACTGAGAAACATGCATACAGTCAGACCACAGAAGAAATGATTGGGAACTGTTCATGAGTGAATGACCTGCGGGTCTTTTCGTTCCTTGTGTGCATAATTTCACAAAGCTCAACTGATGAATGTTTCAAATGCGTGTTTTATTATGCACAAAGCTCAACTGATGATGTTTTCAAATGCGCGTGTTCACAAGTGGTGTACCTTGGACTGGAGAGACCACCTCCATATTGCAGAAGTTGATCACTGAAACTCAGTACCAGTATTTAACATCAGTCCATGCTTGTTTCAGTTGTATCCAATACACTGATCATTATTTTCATATCTAATGATCTACATATTTATAATAAAATACACCCCTACCCAGATTAGGTATAACCCATGCACCAATCTATGAAAAATACATAATGGCAAACCTGTCATTGTTTCAAATATGTTTCTCATCTATTCTCCAGAAAATCTATGATTTAAAAAAATCATTTATTAAACTACTACACTACACTGGTTTTGCTGGACATGGTGTGATAACTGAGAACAAGGTCAGTATTTAACTTACTGTATCAGCATTCTCAAGTGTTCTTTGCAGCAACATATGCTTAGGCTTCTCACATGCACAGCTCAGCCTCTGACCTTTTGACCCAAGCCCACATGTATCAAACATGGGGGTCCATGGCACAACCACTTTCACTAGGCAAAGTTTCCTTTTTTGGGGAATTGCCAAGCCTCTTACCTCTCACAAATGGGGATTTAATTAGTTGGGTCAGCAAAACCAGCAGGAGGAATGCTCTCTCTTCTTTAATGTGTCAGACCTGTCTACTTACTGGCGAGTCAAGCCTAAACATTCCCAAGTTTCTTGAAAGCGACATGACTTAGATCACACACATCTACTGGGCATTTGTGACCTGAATCTAAGTGGCAGTAAATTTTGCAAATAAAAAATACATCAAGACTACGTGAACATGTGCGGGTAAACTTTTAAAAAGATAAGGGCTGTCACTCAGATAAATTTGTTGTATAAGAACATGGAACTTTGTGCGGTTTTAAGTTTCTCAATAGCTGAATGCACATACATACACAGGAGACACATACACGCACACACGCAAACACACATAGTACACACACACACACTGGAAGAGAAATTGAAAAAAAAAAAAAAAAGAAAAAAGAAAAAAGTAAAAAAAAGAGCTGAAACGACTGCTGTATACAACGCACAACACCAAACAACACAACATTTCTCCATTGCTCACTCAACGACTTTGACTTGCAGACAAACAACAAATCATGTGACAAAATTCATCAGACCAGCCTGTGACTGACAAATAGAATGCCCATGATCAGTCAATTCATTACTGAAGTGTCACATCTTATGTCAAAAGGCCAGTCTGTTTATGACCCCCAGGCTGCTCCGTAAGCGTGTGGTAAGATTTCATGTAGTTTTTTACTGTCCCTCCCTTGGGCTGCCCCCTGTCTACAGGCAATGGAACGTCAGAGACTGGACACACCTGATCCATCATGTGGTCCTGCAGTCCAGCTGGACATTCCTTGAATCACTTTTGCTGTGTATTCGATCCAGTCAAATGGTCTAAGTAAGTTAGGCCTCTATCATGGCATGGACTCCATAGCATGTCATATTAGCATTTTTTTTTTTCCCCCTAACTGACAAGTGATTTGTTTGCTGGGGAATTAATATACACAAAAAAAGGTAGAGGACTGTTAGAGTTCCTACAGATCTATTTGTCTCCCTCCCTACATTTTACAAAAGTTTGTTGATATATAATATAGTAGTTATGGTAAACTGTGCCTATTCTAAAATACACCCACCTATTTAAGTATTCATCTGCAAACAAGCTTTCTTTCTTTTTTTTTTTTTTTTGAATAATCAGAAGTACATACCCACCTCTCAAAGAAATCCCCACTTCAAATTCAAACTGGAATGAAAAACATGAGAAATGACACACACAAACTCTCTCTCTCTCTCTCTCTCTCTCTCACACCCACTCTCTCTCTCTCTCTCTCTCTCTCAGTGCCACAGTGTCACAAGAGGGGTGAGGCTGCCATAGGGGAATGACTTCACAGACCTCTACAGTGTAAGCTGTGAAGTCATGTAAGTTCTACTGGCTATCTCATCTGCCCTGCCTGTCAAGGTACACTATAGCCTCTTTCAGCTTTCAGTCAGATTAATGTAATTGTTATCAATTCGAAAGTAATTCTTACTTAGCGATTCAAACACTCCTTGTGCCCGTGGTAAAAACAACAATACAACCCTTACAGGCCTGTTCACAAGACCGAGCTGAACACTGATTAAGAAAGAGAGAGAGAGAGAGAGAGAGAGAGAGAGAGAGAGAGAGGAGGGGAGTGTCCAGGGCAGTGGGGGTAGGGGTCGGGGTGGAGGGTTGGGTACCATGTATGCATTTTCTCATTTCTCTCTCAAGACGTGTTACTTTTATCTTTGCAATACGATCAGATCATGTAAATGCCATTATTGGAGACACAGTTCTTTCATTTTTCAACAGGGCTAGACATTTGACTCTTCCCCCATAACAATAGAATTAGAAGGTAATTAAATAGCTCAGTGTGAACACTAAAGTGCAAGAAACAAGAGTGTGCTGGCTCCCAAAACAACTGATTCAAAGCACTTTCCATCAAATATCACACCAAATCCCATGCGTAATAGCAGCAAACAAATGAGTGTGATGATCACTGTTTCCATTAACAAGCAACTGCTGGTAACATACTATAAATTACAATAAAAGGTCCCAATGAGCGGTTTATTTTGCTGAGACAATCTGCACACATCATTTTCATTTTCTAGGCCTTTTAATATCTCCACAACAGTTGCAACAATTCACACATTTATTCATCCATTAAACTGCCATTTTCTCTATTACACCTATCATGTGTTAAATCTCTCCCTGCAGCATCATCCTTTTTCTTTGTTCTTCACCGTTCCGTTCATTTCTCTGCATTGCATTCAACCGTAGAAATATGAACTGTTTATCCAAAAGAATGGTGCTCAATTGAGAGACAGCCCCTAGAGTATTAATAGGTAAAAACTACAAGAGAGAAACTTTCACAATTGTGACCTTATTGAAACAGTCTAGCCTCTGAATATATGCGCCTAGCCTTGCTGGTGGGTCGTACCACTCTGGCCAGTGCACACAGCACCAACTAAATGTTTTACCTTGATTTCTAGCATGCAAACAGGAGCAAAATGATCTCAGAATATGTGACAATATGGAAGACTGCATCAGTTGTGGGATATCTCAAGCACTGGAAAAACAGAACGAGTTGTTCTGTTTATGTTGGGACAAAAAATGCATGATTTAAATATTAAGCATAAAAATTCAAAACCATGCACTAAATCAATGCACAACATTATATGACTACTCTGACCATAGTGACCAATTTGCAAGGGCACAAGTCTTCTGTGGCGATCGGTTCAAAAAAATAACTGACAGAAGAGAAGGGTGGTGGTTTAATTCTTTAGAAGGGCCGATCTCAACTGTTCGTGATTCAGCTGTTTACCTTGTCTGACTGTGACACCCCACCCCACCCCACTCCGTCCCCTTACCGGAAGTGAACAGCAGCCACGCAACAGTGAACAAGCCCAGTGGCGGTACCACTAGCGCTCACTCCTCGCTCGATAAACCAGATCAATAAAACATAAAATATACGGAACAGGTCGTACGTAACCTGTTGTTAAATTCACACTGATTAGTGTCAATCTATGATGCCATTAACACTTATCGGCGTCCAAATAAGCAATTCTGACAGCGATCGGCGTTGTTCCATTATGACACACAAACTGTGTCGGTGGTACTGACTGACATGGTCGAACATAATGAACCGAGTAGACGCACATGACTTTTGGGCTGTTATAATCATAAATTGTATGACATCACGATCAGTGAGGTTATTAGGCCGCTGTGTGTTTAGGTTGTAACATACTTCAGATCCAGTTTCACACATGACAATGCGCTAACGAAAATCTGCAACCACCACCACCTCCACGGAACCCTCCATCAGTTCATGACGACGTCCGTATTATTTTGAAATTAAAAATAACAATCCATGGCTGAGTGCTGAAATCGATGAGCACAATATGAATAGTCCAACGACTATCATTAACAGCTGGATCATGAAAGTGACAAAGCGAAAGAATGTTTTAAAATGGGGGTGGGGGGCTGAGAAGGTTAAATAAATGAACACTGGACATAAAATACAATTAAATGTAGAAGTACATACTCGACTGCTGTCCTCCTTCTGTCTGTCCACTTCTTTTCTTCAGATACTCGTTATCACAAGCCAGATTGTCATTGTTTTTCTGCCTTGAGAGTTGACATTTTATTTTTCAGGGCGCACAATGCACCCTGTGTAGCCGACTGCATATTCTTTACCGACATCGTGCACCAACACACACTAGCAAACACACAATCCTGAAGACAACTGGCCTACAACCAATAGCACTTGTACAGTCCTGGAAGCCGGTGGCCGCGAACCGCGTCACTCAATTTATCAATACCAGACGACTAAGAGTTGAGGCTGAGAGAAAATCTAGTGCGAGTACTCCGTCCTAATTATATGCGTTAACTGTCGTGTTTCCGATCCGATTATGTACCAGCAGCCTCAGCTACAGAATGTGAGAAATGTCCTCAAAACCAACAGTGGCAGACAAATAATCACTGTGGCCGGTCTGAGTCCCCCCAAAAATATCTCTGCGCCTCTGTGTGTGTGTGAGTGAGTGTGGTGACACAAGCGCAGGCTCTGTTTCACGTGACCACAATTCAGTCGACGACACATTTTCACACACGGACCCAAGCACGAACGGAGAGTACCTGGCTGTTCCATTTTCCGCCCTTACGCCGCGGTTTTTTTTGCCTTATATGGCATTTAATGGATTTCCTTAAGTTACAGCGGAAAGGAAGGAAGGGTCAAATTGAGGGAAGAGCCGCTCCTTATGTTGCCCCATAAATGGGTTGTTAATCATTCATGAACCAGGGTTGGTAACACAGTAACAGTATAATTCAGCAGCGGAATGACGATTTTTCTAGATGTTGTCTTTCCTTTTATAAAAATCTCATTCAAAAATAACGAAAAACACCCGAAGTTCATTTTTTAGTTCAGCCCACACTGACAACTAAGTTACAAGTGACATCCATAAAACTTTTCTATGATTTGCTAAAACTCAACAGAACCGCAAGCACAACTCCATTCATAATTTGTTCAACAAGATTATACGAAAAACAAAAATCATTCAGCCCGTGTTCCCATCGAAATGAAATGGGCTTAAATTACACACAGATATGATGACGACAAGTGCACGCGTGCACACACACACACACATACATCACACACACACACACAGACGCACAGCACTCTCTCTCTCTCTCTCTCTCTCTCTCTCTCTCTCTCTCTCTGTGTGTGTGTGTGTGCGCGCGCGCACCACACACACACACACACACACACACACACACACTGTCTTCAGCATTGAAAACAGAAAGAAGCGGTAAGAGGGGGTATGATGACAGACAGCACACACTACACAGGCGACATGCCGCTGACTGGAGGGTGCGATAGAGAGCACTGCACTGCTCAACAATTGGCAGCACGCTTTCAACCCGCCTACCGATCCAAAACCACAAACACCTCCCCATAACTTCGGCCGCTCTCCCCGGCACTCACTTTAAATACTGCCTCCGGCCACAGCTGACTCCCCGGTACGTTTCCGTTCAAATCATCATCATCATCATCATCATCATTACTGTTAGATTCATATTGTTGTCGCAACCGTTTCAAGGCATGTTCCCCATCATCACATAATTATTATCATACTAATCATTACACTAACATTCATATTGTTATTGCTGCAAACCGTTCAAGTCAATTTCCCCATCATCATCATCATCATCATCATCATCACCACCACATTAATATCATCATAATCATAACTATTAGATTCATATTGTTATCATTACCACTGTTATCAACACCGATATGTTTGTGACCGTTTACGTCATTCTCTCCATTATCATCATATTATCAGAATAGTCATTACTATTAGATTCATACTGTTGTTATCATCGCTGTTATCATCTTCGCTGTGCATGTAATTGACCTAGACAACACATAGGTAGGCAGAGAGAGAGAGGAGAGAGAGAGAGAGAGAGAGAGAGGGGGGGAGGGAGGGAGGGAGACAGACAGACAGACAGACAGACAGACAGATAGACAGACAGAGAGACAAGACAAGACAAGATTTTATTCATAAAGGCCATAGTCCCTTAGAAGTGAGAAGACAGGACATGATTTTATTCAGAAAGCCATAGCCCCGAGAGAGAGAGAGAGAGAGAGAGAGAGAGAGAGAGAGAGAGAGAGAGAGAGAGAGAGAGACAGACAGACAGACAGACAGACAGACGGAGAGCGAGCGAGCTGATCTGGCGAATCGTTGATAAGCACCAAAGAAATGTAAGAGCACCCACACACACACACACACACACACACACACACACACA
>JADBJO010000410.1:617384-624884 GCA_016801955.1 Conus betulinus
CTCTCTCTCTCTCCCTCCTCCCCCTCTCTCCCTCCCTCCCTCCCTCTCTCTCTACCTCTCTCTCTCGCACTGAAGTAGAGCTGAAAAGTCTGTGTGTCTGTCTGTCTGTCTGTCTGTCTGTCTGTCTGTCTCTCTCTCTCTCTCTCTCTCTCTCTGTCTGTCTGTCTGTCTGTCTGTCTGTCTGTCTGTCTCTCTCTCTCTCTCTCTCTCTCTCTTTCAACCTTCCTTAGTCAAATTGTGCTTGTTAACGTCTTCAACCTCCAATACAGTTGTTCCATTTTCCGCCCTTGTATTTAAATAAAGCGTTAAAACTCAGAAAAAACGGCTATATCATGAAAGGAACAACAGTGCACATTCTGAGCCAGCTTGCAATTTTCATTTCTGATGTTGTTATGTTATATTGTATTAATGTACCCCTTTCCTAAAGATCCAAGACCCATAATTATACGAATAACATATCTGAATCTCTCTGTCTGTCTGTCCTCTCTCTCCTCTCTATCTCTCTCTCTCTCTCTCTCTCTCCTATCTGTCTCTCTCTCTCTCTTTCTCATTCCCTCTCTATGCGTGCGTGCGTGCGTGCGTGAACGCGCGCGCGCGCGTGTTTGTGTGTGTGTGTGTGTGTGTGTGTGTGTGTGTGTGTGTGTGTGTGTGTGTGTGTGTGTGTGTGCGTGCAAGCATGCGTGCTTGCGTGCGTGCGTGCGTGTGTGCATGCGTGCGTGCGCGCGCGCGCGCGCGTGTGTGTACGTGTGTGCGTGCGAGTGTGCGTGCTTGCGTGCGTGCTGGCGTGCGTGCGTGCTGGCGTGCACGCGCATATGTATATATGTGTGTGAAATTACTCCTACAGAAACCAGTAAAACAAGAAACAGACCATGAACTAAGTAGTTTCAAGTCCAGCAGACCAGACCAGACCAGACCACTTCGCAAAACTATGACACAGCTCTATGGATGGCATGCTGGGTGCCAGGAATACCAGTTATTATGGTCTGCCGACCTGCTGGACAGCTTTGGCTGGGAGGTGAAGACGGTTAACACGATCAGTTACTTAGCATGATCTTCGCCCCGAAGCAATAATCTCAAGAACACACAGTTCTACGAAACGTAGGCTGCTGGACAAAAGGGCGGTCACTCTCTCGTTACACGAGTGTTTTCGCACCACCGTTGTATTTCAGCCTTGGGAGACGTGGTTATCGGGACTGATTGAGAGAGAGAGAGAGAGAGAGAGAGAGAGAGAGAGAGAGTGTGTGTGTGTGTGTGTGTGGTGTGTGTGTGTGTGTGCACGCGCGCGCGCGCGCGCGCGCGTTCGTGCGCACACGAGACGCCCGCGCGCGTACGTTTCCGTGCCACGCCGTTCCGAAACGGGTAATTATTTTTGACTTTCAGGGCTACGGGCAAAAGGGTTCAGGTTTTTATCACACGAGCGATCATGTATTTCAACACACGAGAACACAATCACCACTGTATGTGGCGTACCTTTCTTGTGCGCCGTCCACAATACCAACGCTTACTCGCCAGCGCGAGCGCGCACTTAGCCTTACACAGACGCATGTACTTGCACACACGCGGGACCACGCGCACTTCCCCACGCTGTGAACTTCATAAGGAACCTATTGAGAAGTGTACCCAAGGCCAGCCTTCCTTTTCTTTTTTTCTTTTTACTTTTCTTTTCTTTCTTTCTTTTTTTTCTTTTTTTTTTTTTTTCCCATATTGACTTGGCGCTCGACCGTGTTAGTTCGCACATGAATGATTTTGCCTGGTGGCATGACCTCAACCAAGTTCAAGTGTGCCAGTCCGTCGCCTGTGTCAATGAAAAGACAGTGAGATAGAGATCTGCCAACTGTTTCCTCGTGCCTCTGAAATCACCGGAGGGAAAAATCATTCACTACCGCATGATTGAAAAAGAATGGACTGTTTTTTTTGTATGGGGTCGTGCTCAAGTGAAAAGCGTATATATATATTATACCTATTCCCAATTGTTTAATAAAAAGAAAAAATTGTGTGTGTGTGTGTGTGTGTGTGTGTGTGTGTGTGTGTGTGTGTGTGCGGCTGCAAATAAACATATAAGAGCGCTCACACACACACACACACACACACACACACACACACACACACACACACAGAGAGAGAGAGAGAGAGAGAGAGAGAGAGAGAGAGAGAGAGAGAGAGAGAGAGAGAGAGAGAGCTAATATCTGGTGGAAAAACAAACATCATTTATTTGAGAGACAAGAAGACCCTGAAAACGAACAAGGAAAAAGAAGGGATTCAAAGAGAAAGAAGACAAGACCCGAAAACGAACAAGGAAAAAGAGAAGGGATTCAAAGAGAAAGAAGACCAGCACGGGGCTGAAGTGGACAGCTGATTGATATGCAGGGATGAGAGGTTGAAAAACACCGGCGATCTACAGTACAAGATCAAGGTAAACAACTGTTACAGGTTAGCCGAGGACAGAGAGAGAGAGAGAGAGAGAGAGAGAGAGAGAGAGAGAGAGAGAGGAGAGAGACGTCCAGAGAGGGACACACACACACACACACACACACACACACACACACACACACACACACACACACACACACACACAGATGAAAATCGAATTTCGCTGAAAGGAGCAGGTTGGGTGAAAAAGAAAAAAAAAGCAACAACAATCATATCACACACAACGTGACACACAGGAGGAGCACCACCACGCTTGATCAAGCGGGTGCACAACAACCCTGACAGTGACGCCTAAAAAGCGAAAGTAAATAAACAAGTAAGTAAAAGTGTTGGGGCGAGGGCAACAACAACAACAACAACAATAACAACAACAACAACAACAGTGCCACCCTTTCTACTTTCTCTGGTGCCACATAACACGGCACAGCTGAACATGATCAAGAAGACCTGGGCAGACGCTGCCAGCCTGTCTGTCTGCCTGCCTGCCTCTGTCTAACGTGCCGCAGGAAGAATGCCAAAACAATCAGAACAGCCTCTCAGCTAGGGCCTACTGCTGCTGCCAAGAATGCCGGGGCGCTTCCTTCACTAATAACGGCACCCACTGCTGCCGAACGAACGAAACACCTCTTGCTGCCGGTTAGGGGCAAGACGAGTGTGGGAGGGGGAAGGGAGATGGGAGGGGGGGGGGGGGGGGGGGGGGGGGTGGTTGAGAGAGGAGAGGTGCGCGGTAAAGGTTAAAGCGAAAGTCGGTTACAACATTAACAAGGTACACAACGTACACAGGGTGCAAACAAAGTGAAAGTAAATAAAGAGTAAAACATAAAACATTCACGGAATAGTTGGGTTACTATCATTTTCTTTTTACTGACCCGATTGGACACTTGGAAAATGTTCTGCAGCTCCGTGCCTATGATAGCGAATTTGATCATGGTGTTGGAATTGATGCCCAGCTGAGAGCAGGGGATGAAGATGCCCTCCAACCCCCCTCCACCCCCGGCAGCCGAGGCTGCTGCGGCTGCTCGGAGTCTGGACGGTCGGGAGGGTCGGGACGGAGGTGGAGGAGGGCCTTTGGTCTCATCGTCGCCTGAAGCGTCCAGGTCTGAAAACAACGGCTCATTGCCGTTGATGATGCGTTCGTAATCGCCCGGAGTCACCGAAGGCACACTGGAGTTACCCCCTTCGGGCTCCGGCCGCCGGCTGAGCGTCCGTGATTTCTTCTCCCTTTCTCACTCTTGGAGGACTTCGTCCTGTGAGTTCGGCGCTCTTTGAGCGCAGGGTCACCTGCCTGCGTAGACTCGTTCCCACCACCACCACCACCACGGCTCCTCCATCCTCGGGGAGCGGGGAGTTCTCTTTGGACTTGGACTTCGCCTTCTTCTTCTTCACCTTCTTGCTGCCTCTCTTCTTCCCTTTGCTGTCTCCCCCTTCCGTGGGCGTGTTCTCCCCTGGGTCGGGGGGCAGCGAGCCTTGGGACAGCTCCCAGAGAGACCGTGGAGGTGGACAGCTGCGAGTCCTGAGAGAGGTCGGCAGAGGCACCGCCACACTCGGCCGCCGCGTGCATTTCCACCGAGGGCTCACGTGCTTTGGCCCCACCCCCACCACCCCCACCCATCACAAACACATCACCACCTTGATCTGAGGGTGTGGAGAACGCCAAAGGGGATGATGATGTGGTCGTCGTCGGCGGCGGCGACGTGTGTGGTGGAGCCCGGGAGTAGGGACGGGCGGGAGGAGGTCGGGTGGGGCCGGAGACGAGCCCGGCCCCTGGTCCGTGCTAGGGTCATCCAGTTCCGGCACCTCTCCCACGCGCGCACGTCGGAGGTCAGGGCACACACGTACACACACACACGCGCGCACACACACGGAGGGGCCGCACAGCGAACTTCACACCTGCCAAACTTGTCCACAAAACTTTTTTCTTCCTCCGACCCCCCTCTCTCTTATCATCTGTTGTTCTGTCACTCAGTCCCTGTGTTTACGATCGCTCTTGACTACTTACTACACGATCTTTGGCCCCGCTGCTGATCGGACAACACAACACAACAAGCCTTTCCCCACTGGGGAGAGAAAGAATAGGCAGCTACACATTTTACACCCCTGCCAACCTACAAAAGGAGCAACACGCTGGGCACAACACGCAGTGTGTGCGCGGATTACCAACACACCGCGCGGGGCTAAAAATAACTTTCACCACCGCAAGTTGTGCGGAGGGAGGAGTTTGGCACGGCAGACTTTTTCGTGTTCTCGCGTGTCGCGCCACTCCACAGCATTCTTTGCGTTGCATTCCATATAAGGGGGAGATGACGTCATACCCCTTCGCTGGCCTCGGCGGCGTAGAGATTGGGCTGGCGGCGCAGTGAGTCCCAACACGCTTTTGCAGCGCGAGCGAGTGGGCCCGCGCTGTACTCGAGATACGCCACGAAAACATCTCTGTACGTACGAATCTGTGTTGTCATCATTTCACACAGCAGCGCTTTTTGCACTCAATCATTCGCACGTGGTCGTCGGCTCCACGTTTTTACACGTTTGTCGGTCCGTGTTTTGTGTCGGTTTTGTATCAACGGTGTGGCGGATGGCTACCAGACGACCTTGAGCATGCTTAATAAATAATATGCTGAGCAGCCGACAAGTCGACATCGTTCAGACTGGATTGGCAGGTTCTCTGCCACTGTGGGGTCACTACTCTTTGAATTCTGAGAAAAGTCCTTTTTTTTTTTCGTTCTGTTCTTTTCGTTTCTTTCTTTCACTCATTCATTCAGTCATTTGCGTGTACCACATGCCTGTATGCGTTAGCCGAACAGGAGCCGGAAGCGGATTTGTTTGTATTTCATAGGCATTACATATGGCAAAAGTTGTCTCCTTTAACTCTTTCATCTTCCCACCATCAAAAAAATTTGTTCAGCTTTGAAGGCCGAGAAACAATAAACTGGCTACAGTTTTTCTTACAATGTTAAAGGAGATACTCATGTAGGCGGTGTCATCTTTCTCCCATTTCCAGTATCCCACCTCCCTCATCTCCCTTCCGCATTTCTCCGCTCAGACCCCCACCTCACCGCTACCCCCTCCCCGCGTGCCTGTCGCCGTCTGTCCATTAAGATCAGGGAAGTCCGCTATTTCCATCGATCACCAAACTGTCATTGGTGAGGACATGGAGTACATGTTGTACACCATACATCGTACTGGCAGCACACACACACACGCACACACACACACACACACACATGCACGTCATGTTCAGACAGTTCAAAGAAAACGTTGCATTAAAATTGATATGTTTCTGATTTCAGGTGCGCTCAAGAGGGAACGAGGGTTTTACCATGATCAAATTAATTCCTTTCCATGTGAAGAGAGATTTAAACTGCAACGACATTCCTCCTGTCTGTCGTTTTGAGCTGAAGAATTTGTGATATTTTTATTTCAAACTTGAAAAAGTGGCAGCATGAAATTCAGGCGTTGTCGTGAATAAAAGAGTAAACACATGAATAAAACTGAAAGAGAGTAGAAAATAAGATGGTGTTGGCATTAATGCATCTTCGACAGATTCCGCTGCGCATAGGGCGTAGGATGACTTTTTAAACCAAGCAAATACTTTTCTTCAAAATTTCGTTCCAAAATGATAGCCAACTTCGACATGTTTCGTTACAGACTGGTAATAGCCTATTTCTATTGATGTTTAATCTGGAAAGCCTTGTGAGCGTGCGTGCCTACGTACTAGTATGTGTTGTGTGTGTGTGTGTACGCGCGCGCGCCGCATGCGGGCGTATAAAGGGCACACAACACGAAAGTGGTTGTTGAAGACATCTATCATGTGTCAAATTAATATGAAAGTTCAGACCTGATCTATCGAACAAATCTAAGGCTGAACAAGCTACAGATACACACAAACAACACACTGGGTTTTTTTTGTTGTTGTTTGTTTTTGTTTTTTTTTTTTTTGTTTTTTTCTGTCGACGAAAGATGCGGCTCAGTACGATTCTGGAATGTAGTTAGCTTTGAGCCCCTACAGTTCAGAGATGGAAAAGCAACAAGTCCGATAACTCTTCCTACTAATCAGAGGACGTTGCTGTTTGGAGGACGTTGAGGATGGGAAAGTTATAAAAGAGATTATAGAAAAGAAAAAAAAAAAACTGAGCATAATGAGAATAGATTCTGAGTTTGGCTTTTAGCAAGATAAAGGATACTTATACATTACAGGCCCTAGGATAATAAAGGAGACAGAGACTTGAGAGACGGAAAACAACTTAAAAAGTTTCGTTCCTTTCGTTTCAAAGTGAATTTCAAACGGAAAGGAGCTAAACTGTTCTCCGTTATTTGTCTCTATTCAGAAATATTGATATACACGTCGAGTTCCAGAACTGGCCGAATTCTGTAAACTTTCTCGCGGTTAGTAGAAAATGGTCATTGGTAGGCCTGTTCACCTGTCAATGGAGCAGCAGACACCGTATTCTGAAACAGCCAGGGATAGCTCCTGGAACGAACAGTTTGTATTAAAATGGGTCACAAAATACACAACACACACATAGAGGCGCGCACCACATACATGACCGCAAAAACGCGCGCGCGCGTACACACACACACACACACACACACGCACGCACGCACGCACGCACGCACGCACGCACGCACGCACGCACACACACACACACACACACACACACCACACATATCTTAGGATGTCGGTGATGCCAAACTAGAGACCCAAACGAATAAGATTTAATCCTACATTTAAGCAACACAGCGATGGGATAAAAACCTGTAAATCAAATGAGTGATGCATTCCTGTTTTATCTGAATAAGTATCTGAATATTTCAAGTAGCAATGTTTTTTTTAAACTTATGACGTTTTCATAGTTCCAAAATTGGCAACCACATCGATAACCCCAGAATCACAGTTGCTTGAAACAGATCTCAGACTACACTAACGGAATCCTGTTGGGTCCTTGTGTGTAAAAAGCAAACATCGCCTCTTGCAGTTGACATGAACATATTATTTCTTTTCTTTAACAAATCAGTTCTGATGAGAAGAAAAAGAAAAAGAAAAACTTCCAAAGTATTTAAATGAACTAAAAA
>JADBJO010000410.1:632384-637384 GCA_016801955.1 Conus betulinus
ATCTTTTAACTTCTTAATGCCAGACAAGGCATGCCTAGGGATTAACACTTCGCCCCTAGCGCGTCAGTCACTCAGTAATTCTTACCCTTCCAAGCGAAAACACTCTGTTAGCTAACATATACATAGGTCGATGATCTCACATACTCAAACTGAGAGATCAGAAACGATAAGAAATAAAGAAAAAAAAAATTCAAACAGAATTGGTATAAAAACCAGGCTGGAAAAAAGATGACTGAAGAAAACAGATTTTGTATCTAGAGATAAACTAGCTATCAACCCCCCCCCCCCCCCCCCTCCCCTCCCCTCCTCACCCAGCCCTCTTTTTCTACCTCCATTGTAACGCATCCCTCATACATGTTCAGTTTTGAATATCATGAAGGTATTTGTCTTACATTATGGCTGAAAAAAAAAATTCAGATATATTCATATAGACTATTTCAATGACTGTCATCACACACTGCAAAATTTCACATCACACTTGCTTAGAACAATAGTTTGTGCCCCTGCTCAGGAATGAATGCCAGCTCCGGCCTATTCACCTGTTGCTTGATCCATGTATACCAAGAGAACATTTACTTAATAAAGTAAAGTTCACTGAAATAGAAATTTGCTTTAAGGATTAGTACCCTGCTAATCTTCCTATCTCCCTGAGAGAGAGAGAGAGAGAGAGAGAGAGAGAGAGAGAGAGAGAGAGAGAGAGAGAGAGAGAGAGAGTCAAAAGACTCAAAATCTCATTGAGATAAAGGTCTAGGCCCCTTTCCGAAAGGGGATGTCACATAACTAGACAAGAAAAAAAAAAAAAAGATTCAGTGCCATGTGCACATCAAGGAGTCAATAACCAACGATAAACACCCTTCATGGTATAGACTGAGATCTAACATTCCACTAGGTCACAATCTGCAACCTGTTAAGCGCCTGATGAATATACATGGCTAAAACTTTAAAATTTTGATATGGTCTCATGCCTTGTCGACATGAGCAAGAGAAAGAGAAGAGAGAGAGAGAGAGAGAGAGAGAGAGAGAGAGAGAGAGAGAGAAAGAGAGAGAGGTCGTAACTGGTGCATATAGACTACAGAAAAATGTACATGTGATGCTCATCTTAGATCAACACGTTTATCAAATACTACTACTACTACTAATACTGGCCGGCTGTAGCTGACAAAATCGAAATTGTACACTGAGCTGCCTAAGCTCCCTAATCCGAAGTACGCTGTATAGCATCATCATCGATAACCTAGCCAGTCCAAGTTTACGGCGGCAGAGGAGCCCCTGACTCCCTCGCTCACTCTCACCTTCGCCTTCTGGTCCTCAGCGTCCCGGAACTTCTGCTCCATCTGTTCGGCGCGATCCAGCGCGTTCTCCTTGTCCATCTTCATGGACAGCATCTTCTTCTTGATCAGATCCATGGAACCCATCTTGACGGATGATGACGGTGACCTCTGAAGGCTTCACAACACCCCAAACCTGGCAACAGCCAAACAACAAGAAAAACTAAAGTCGACAAGAGAGACGGGGTCCCACCGAACAAACACCCTGTGCTCGCTCGACTTCAAGCTCTTCAGCTCGGGGAAGGGAGAGCAGGCCTGCTAGTTCTTCAGAGTCCTGAGTTGACAGAAACTTGGGGCAGTCTTGGTCGGAGGGGGATGATGATGATGATCAATGAAGTTGCTGTGTGGACGAAGTGTTGAAAAGGGAGAGCAGTCGGTTGCAAGCGAGGCCTACTATAGCTGAAGTCGCCGAAGTCGGGAGCACAGAGTGCTGATGGAAGACTGGAAGGAGGCAGACAGACTGACTGACTGACTGACTGACTCGGCGAGCAGCTAGCTAGGCTGGCTAGGTGGCCACGTGAGTGAGTGAGGGAGGGACGGAGAGAGAGAGAGAGAGAGAGAGAGAGCACACAGACAGACAGACAGCCAACGAGACACACCGAGCGAGAGAAGGAAGGAAGTGACGACGAATCTTGGTGGTGGGAGGGGAAGGAAGAGGAGGAGTAGGAAGGATGGGGGGGGGGGGGGGGGGGGGGGGGGGAGGAAAGAGAGGGGGGGGAAAGGAGGGGGAGGAGAAAGAAAGGAAGGGAATGGGGAGGGGGGTGGGGGGGAAAGGAAGGAGAGAGAGAGAGGGTGGGAGTGTCAAGATCAGGATGCGATGCTAAAAAATAGAGTTCTGTAAACCTAGTAGTGGTGGTCAAGAAACGGGAGTCAGCTAGGTGGTCAAGAGATGAGAGGGTAGGGGGGTGGGGGTGGGGGTGGGGTATAGGCAGACTTAACCCCACGTTAACAAGCCAGGTAATGAGAAACACCACCACCACCACCACTCAACCCTCACTCCCACCCCACCCCACCCCACCCCACCTCAAAAAAAAAAAAAAAAAAAAAAATCAAAAGAAATACCTTGCCGTGGACGACGAAGAAGAAAGCACACACGCGCAAACTTATGCTGCCGAGGACACCAAAAGAACGGAACAGAACGAGCGAGCACCACAACGGGCGGGACGAGGGAAGAAGAAGAAGAGGAAGAAGAAGAAGAAGTACTGGGCCTACTACAAGCAGATGGAGATCCGCCAAAGCAGCAGGACGAGAGACTGTGGAGAAAGGGACGCAAATTAAAACCCCTGCTAGCGGTGGCACCAGCCTCGAAAAGGTCTTCCGCTCGTGTGAGTTCCCCTTTCCCTTCCCTTCCTAGCCTAGGCTTCTCCTCAGCCACTTTCTGTGTGTGCAAGGGCCTGCCCCCACACCACCACGCCGGCGGCGGTTCCTTGAGTTTCGTCAGCGGACGTACTACAACACAGAGAGCCTATCAGAAAGCAGCCGACAGAGGCAGGGAAGGGAGGGAGGGTGGGCGGGGGAGAGAGAGAGAGAGAGAGAGAGAGAGAGAGAGAGAGAGAGAGAGAGAGCAGATGGAGGGGAAGAAAGGGAAAGTGGTGGTAGTGGAGGAGAGAGAGAGAGTAAGAGAGGGAGGCGTGTGCGAGAGATAGGGGGACTGCCATTTTTGGCAAAACGGGGGTCTGCGAGCGCGCGCGCGAGAATGGCAGAGCGAAAGGCGGGGGAGGGGGGAGGAAGTGCACGCGGTATGTGTGTGCCTGCATGCACTGTACTTGTACTGCCAGAGGCTGGTTGCCACCACACGCGAGAGCCCCCCACCCTCCCACCCCCACACTCCCCCACCATCACACTCTCCATCATACATACACGCTGAGTGAGCATGGCGAGCGATGCTTTGTGTGATGGAAGAAGGAAGGAAGGAAGGAAGCACATTTCACCGGCTTTCTGTGTGGATTTGCTCAATTCAGCAGGTCGACCGACCCGCGTCCGCGAGTCAACGCTTAGCACAGTACATAACAGTCCCAGGTGCGAACTTGAAAAAAGTTGCATTTCCCGGCTGTCGATTTACCGGCTTTGAAACGAAGATCACAGAGAAACCCTCAAAGAAATATCGCGCGGTTTTTTCTTTTATTTTATCCTCTCTCTCTCTCTCTCTCTCTCTCTCTCTCTCTCTCTCTCTCTCTCCTCTCTCTCTCTCCATTTTTTTTTTCGTTTTTTTTTTTTTTAACGTTTTTGTTGTTGTTATTACTATTGGCATGTTGTGTCTGATGTTCTCGTTCTGAACATATCCATCCTCTTGGGTGGCTATTGCTACGAAATCGTCTTAAAGGAAGAGGCGAGACGAAAAACAAACAACAACAAAGATCTTTGTTTGAGATAAAAACAGGGGTACACACACACACACACACACACACACACACACACACACACACACACACCTCTCTTCCAAACGACATTACCTGGAAATAAAGCATGCTTAAAAATCGTCAAATGCACATTTGGTTCGATTTAAAATAATGGATAAATCCCACAAGTTCACATCAGGTTTCGCAACCATGGGTCGAGTTCAAAAACAAACAAACAAACAAAAAAAAAAAAAACAGAGAAAAAGGCTAACCACCGATTCCGTTGACCTCACCAGCAATTCAGATCCCCCACCCCCCCCCCTCCCCCCAAAAACCAGCAGGGGTGGGGGAAGGGGAGGAGAACAAAGCATAAGTGCACAAACTACAGACACACAAAACGTGAACCCGCCCTCCCCCACAAGCAACATTCATTCGTCACGTGACCATCTATGTGAGAGAGAGAGACAGAGAGACAGAGAGAGACAGAGACAGAGAAAGAGTACAGAAGGCTCTACAATGATTTCCAGTGAATCATTAACACTGCATAAGATCCACAATAATTTTCGAGGAATCTTTCTTACTGCGTGAGAGTATAGAAGTTTCCACAATAATAGAGAGAGAGAGAGAGAGAGAGCGAGAGAGAGAGAGAGAGAGAGAGAGAGAGAGAGAGAGAGAGAGAGATCATCGTTGCAGAACTTGAAAAAAAAAAATTGTTTTTGACGCCGTATTACAATGCTTTGTTGTTGTTGTTGTTTTGTTTTTCGTTTTTCTGTCTCAATTTTCTGTACCACTCCCAGCATTATCCGACGCCGCTAATGCCCCCCCCCCCCCCCCCCAACCTCCAACCCCACCCCTCTCCCCTGCCTCCGTCTACAGCCAAACCCTAACTTGTCCCGTCGCAATCCTAGCGCCCGAGAGTCGTCATGGGGCCAACCCACCCACCGGAGAAGACACTGCACTTCGGCCGAGTCGCTGCACTTCGGAGGTGTTCGGTGGCGCTTGTTCTGAGCCAAGATACGCAGAACAAACATACAGCATCTGTCGAGGCCTCCTGCTGACAGAGACAATCGTTGCTCAGTGACAGAACCAGCACGACTCAGCGTTCCCCTCTCCGCATGGCGCCACGGACATTCCGTCCAACGACGGTGTCTAAGAACTTGCCGATACCAAGGAAACTCCGTGAGGACTCACACGTGGAGAGGAAATTCGAAACTGAGGTCTCCATGAGAGCAAAGCATGAAAATCCAAAGAATTTGATTTTTAATAATACTTTATCTATTTGATTATTTATGTATTTACTGATGGATGAGGATGATGAAGACGATGCTGAGGA
>JADBJO010000410.1:649884-712384 GCA_016801955.1 Conus betulinus
CACACCAATGATTTCCCTTGTTTTAGGGGGTATGTTCACCGCTGAGATCACAACAACCTTCAAATACATGAGCTTCCCCTCAGCTGACGTCACGTTTTTCAGGCCTTTGCACTCACCCGTGACCCTGTCTTTGCGCCAGCTCGAAGAGCCCAAATAGTCCCATTCCTTTGATTTTTACTATATCCCCTTGGTACTACCTGGCTTGTACCTTGATCGTCATGTGAAAGAAAATGAAGAGAAATCCACTTTCAGACACGATCAAAAAAAAAAAAAAAAAAAAAGAAAATTCTCAAAACAATCTGATTGCACGAGTCTATGGATACTCGACTCCTTCAGCAAGGCCTTGGCGCGTTCATTTTGGGTGTGCAGCCCACACCTCGATAAGCACCATAAAACGAACAGCGTTCACTTGGACTTTGTGCGTACACTTCGTGTCTGATTAAAATGCAGTCTGTTAGTCCCCTTGCTCAAGTATTTCCGAAGATTGTCTATCGGGAGGTCAGCGACCTGTTTTCCCATAGACTACTTGACCAAATGACGGATTCATTTCCCCACGAGCAGTTCGACATAATGCACAAAGAACAAAGCACAAGGGGCTTTTGGTTTAGTAGACTGGATTTGTAGCTTTGGCAATACTGACAATGCATAATGTGTGTGGGCATGGTTTGCACATAGCTTATTTGGTCCACTTCTTTTGACTGGGAGTCGGTCGACGACGTTTCAGCTTTAATTAATCAAGATACTAGTCCTTGGCTGCCTACGTGGTGTTCGCGTGATGGGAGAACTGATGAGTCTTGTGGAAGATGTGTGTGTGTGTGTGTGTGTGTGTGTGTGTGTGTATGTGTTAGTGCTCGAGCAAAGCGCCAAGTTACCAGAGAGCGTTCCCCTTTCCCCCCCCACCATCTCCACCCCCTCTCGCTCTCTCGCGCTCCCTGCTTTCCACACACCTCCCCCTGCACCCAACACCCCCCTTTTTTTTTTTTCCCCAACCGCTCTCCTGTCGTTGATTTACTCCTACTAACTGGTGTGACTGACGTAGGCCACTGCCCCTTCTGAACGGGTGAATCCAAACACAACAGTTTG
Source organism: Conus betulinus (assembly GCA_016801955.1). Lineage (NCBI taxonomy): Eukaryota > Metazoa > Mollusca > Gastropoda > Neogastropoda > Conidae > Conus > Conus betulinus. Next base: position 650,968 of record JADBJO010000410.1, read on the forward strand.
ACACACGAGAGTAAGAGACACATCCAAACATGGAGAATAAAGTTCTAACGTCTGTAACGAAACAGTATCATAGGCGAATGCTTCAATATTAACCTTCAGATGAGAGAGAGAGAAGAGAGAGAGAGACAGAGAGAGAGAGAGAGAGAGAGGGGACCGGGAGAGAGAAGCACAAACACATCTAAATACTGATATACTTCCGGCGTTTTTTAAAAAAGAATAACAGAGTAACACAATGATACAAAACACACACACACACACACACACACACACACACACACACACCACCACACACACACACACACACACACAAAACAGTTAATGTGGTACATGGCTATATTTCCTTTACATTAATTGAGAGGATCGAACTAGAAAAGATGACAGTTTGAAATGGACAAAGAGATACAAAAAGAGAGAGGAATGACTTGAAAGTTTTGACAGATATATAAAGAGAGAGAGAGAGTGTGTGTGTGTGAGAGAAACAGTGAGAGAGAGAGGGAGGGAGTGAGAGAGAGAGAGAGAGGGAGGGAGTGAGAGAGAGACAGGGAGGGACAGAGAGAGAGAGAGAGGGAGGGATCGAGTGAGAGAGAGAGAGAGGGAGGGAGTGAGAGAGAGAGAGAGGGAGTGAGAGAGAGAGAGGAGAGAGAGAGGGATGGGAGTGAGAGAGAGAGAGAGAGAGGGAGGGAGTGAGAGAGAGAGGTAGGGGAGAGAGAGTAAGTTGAAGGAGTTTTGACAGGTAGAAAAGAGAGAGAGTGAGTTGAAGGAGTTTGACAGGTATGATAAGAGAGAGAGAAGGGAGGGGTTGAAGGAGTTTGACAAGTCAAGTCGAGAGAGAAGAGAGAGGAGAGAGAGAGAGAGAGAGGAGAGAGAGAGAGTTGAAGTAGTTTGACAGGTAAGATAGAGAAGAGAAGAGAAGAGAAGAGAAGAGCAAGAAGAGAGAGAGAGAGAGAGAGAGAGAGAGAGAGAGAGAGAGAGAGGAGAGAGAGAGAGAGAGAGAGAGAGTTGAAGAAGTTTGCTAGGGTAGACAAGAGAGAGAGCTAGAGGAGAGAGAGAGAGAGAGAGAGAGAGAGAGAGGAGAGAGAGAGGGTTGAACGAGTTTGACCAGGTAGATACGAGAGATAGGGAGGGGGGTGGGTTTGAAAAATATGAACAATATCGACATTTCCGATAACGTGTGTATGGTGTTTTTTTTTAGCTGTTCATTTAAAAATTTTTATTTCTTTTTTAAAGTTCAAATGTAGTAGTTTTGTAAGGCTTAGAAAAGATGGATGTGATTGAGACTGGGTGTTGTTTTGGCACAAGCTGTCACCTAACTTAGAAGTGGATAACGGATACAATTATCTCTAAGCTTTACTTAGCTTTACAGAAAACTGGCGAATAACTTGTGTCCACCCATACGGTAAGAACACGTTAATGTGTTTGCAGTTACTAGTAACTTGATAATTTTTGTTGTTTCTTCCATCTACTATGCACGGTTCCTGACTGAGATAGATTAGGTCGTCTTAAATCTGGAGAACTGTCGAAGGGGCGGAATATGCACGTCAGATGTGATTTTACCTATCACTGACACAATGCTGTAAGTTCTTCCACGAGACTTTGAATGATCTACTATAAAAACTTTAACGGGCATAGTGGAGAAGTGAGTGCACGGTTGTTCAACAGAGAGTAACGTCTTTGATTATAGTGTAGCTTACCGAAATTCCTTTGTGATATGATTGGTTCGAATTCTCAGTTATGTTTTTAGTTCGCCCCGATTTTGTGCGTTAACTGCATTTCTCAATATTCCTGATTCCTTATCATATCAATACTCCGAAGCCAAGTCTTGAGACGGGATTACGATAAAGTCTTGGAGATAACACGTCTCCTGATTTCTTTAGCGTACCAGGCTGGTTTAGGAACATGCACTCAGACAGCTTTAGTGGAGTGGTGTTTAAAGTGTATATCTGAAAGAAATCAGATCCTAAATTCAAGTACTATGTCGGATAATGAGCGGTGAATATTGTGGAGAGTTTGAAACGAATCAATTTGATCAGAAAGTGCTTCAGGCTGCTGAGTTCCCGGCGAAGCCACGACCGGTCATCATAACCGGTGGCCTTGCCATCGCCGGTTGTTGTCTCCCCTGTTTTGACCACGTGATCCCAGCTGACCAATGAGCAACACAGTTTTAAGGGGCGGACCAGCTGGAGCAGCGCAAACTGCCTGAATATTATTCCTGTCTAAAGGTTCTACAATATTATGATAAATTAAACGTCCTTGATTTTGGTGCGATCCCGGTCGTTGGTTTGAAGAGCCTACAGAGACCGATTAAATGATTTGTCTCGGAATGTATTGGTATGGAATTCTAGTTGCTCAGTCATACAATGATTAACTTTAGAATGAATGGCAACTGCCTCCATCACACACTAACAATTATATCTAGTTTATTGACAGCGAGAGAGAGAGAGAGAGAGAGAGAGAGAGAGAGAGAGAGAGAGAGAGAGAGAGAGACAGACAGACAGACAGACAGACAGACAGAGAGGGAGAGAGGGAGAGAGGGAAAAGAAACGGAAGAAAAAGGAGAGAGAAAGACAAAAAAAAAAAAAAAAAAAAAATAGAAAAGACAGAAAGAAAGAAAGAAATGAAAAGAAAGCAAGAAAGAATGAACGAAAGAAAAAAAAAAAAGACAGACAGACAAAAAAGGAAAAAAAAGGAAGAAACAAAGACGCATTGAAGTAAAAATTCAAATAGTGAAACACAACAGCCAGCATTGACCCCCATTCCCTCTATGTCTGTGAGGTCTAGGTCTAGGTGTACAAGCCAGTCTGTCAACTCACCTACGTGACAAAAGGAAAGCCGCTAGAAGCAAGGCAGCAGCACTGTGACCAGCGAAGTGCTGAGCAGACAAGAACAGGGAGAGAAAGCACTGGCGCCCTTGGAACAGCCTAGGTCTGAAAGCGAAATGCGACCAGGTTACAACAGCCTCCAAGCGTCTTAACCTCACTCCCACCCCCTCAAGCTCCCCTCTTTTTCTAACTTCCTGCTTCCCCTCCCCCCACCTCCCCCCGCCCTCCCCTACCTCTCCCCCCCCCCCCGCTCCTTTGCCCTCCCCCCCCTCCCCCCCCTCCCCCTCCCTCCCCCCCCTCCCCCCCGCTACCCCCTCCCCCCCCTGCTTTGCCCTCTCCCCCCATCCCCCCACTGCTACTCCCCCCATCCCCACCTTCTTCTCCCCTCACTCTTGACTCTTTTGACACAGAAGTAAATTATTTTTATCAGCACCACTACCGATGCATTCACGGACACATATTAGGTCTGTGGACTCACTTACGGCGTGAAGGGAGGGGAGGGGGGGGGGGGGGGGAGGCAGGGGGAGGGGGAAGAAGAGGAGGGGGGGGGGGGAGCGAGATAGGCGGGGGCAGGTGGGGGTGGGGGGGGGGGGGGGGTAGTAGGAGATGCACAGCTTTCGCGTGCATGACAGTTCTTGTTGGAAGAACAACTTGGCACAGAGATGAGGGGAGCGGAGGAGTGAGGGGGTGGGGGGTGGGAGAGGGGAGGGGAGGAAGAAGTGGGGAGGGGGGATCAGGTGGTGGTGGTGGTGGGTGGTGGTGGTAGTGCATGATGTCGATCTTAGGAGGTGCAAGCGTACGCCACGTACACGTGTAGGTAGGTAAGGTGCTGGCACACGCGCGCGCGCGCACACACACAAACACACTCACACACACACACACTCACATACACACACACACGCACACATGCACGCACGCACGCACGCACACACACACAGACACACACACACACACACACACACACACACACACACACACACACACACACACACACACACACACACAACACACACACACAACAACGCACGCACGCAACGCACGCACGCACGCACGCACACACACACACACACACACACACACACACACACACACTTGCACATACTGATCATATGCAGGTGTAAAACCGCCTCTCTCTCTCTCTACCTACCCCTCCTATTGTGTGTACACGTTGGTATGTCGATGCATACAGAGTGTACAGGGGCCCCCAGTCAGTCAGTAAGTGATACGTGCCCATTGTTCAGTCAGGCACCTTGCCTGAATCAGCCGGGCGCTCGTGCTGAGTTGGCTAATTGACTCCGGGGCGAACCCTCCTGTGCTGGAGGTTGCATACTCATGTAGTAGCCCTTGGCAGCCAGGCCCAAGCGTCCAGCCAACTTGCTAGCTTGCTAGCTTGCTTGCTTGCTAGCTAGCACCATGTTCTGGGAGATACCGGGTTCCATTTATCAGCCTCAACCTGGCTGACCACTTGGCCGGCGCCTGGGTGACGTGATAATCCCACCTCTCTGTCTGTCTGTCTGTCTGTCGCTGTGTCTCTTTCTGTCTGTCTGTCTGCCTGCCTGTCTGTCTGTCTGTCTGTCTGTCTGCCTCTCTTTCTGAATATCAATGTATGGTGTGCGTCTCTCTCTGTCTGTGAATACGTAGGATTGTATCTCTGTCTGTCTGTCTGTCTGTCCCTGCTTTGTGTCTCTCTGTCTGTCTGTCTGTCTGTCTGTGTCTGTCTCACTCTGTGTGAATATCTAGGATTGTACCTCTCTCTCTCTCTCTCTCTCTCTCTCTCTCTCTCTCTCTCTCCTCTCTTTTCTCCGTGTCTCCGTGTGTATGTATGTGTGTGTGTGTGTGTGTGTGTGTGTGTGTGTGTGTGTGTGTGTGTGTGTGTGTGTGTGTGCGTGCGTTATATATATATATATATATATATATATATATATATATATAGTGTGTGTGTGTGTGTGTGCGCGCGCGTGCGCGCGCGCTCGCACGCGTGCGCGTGCGCATACGCGTGTGTGATGCCTCAGGTCTGTTCTACTAAGAACTTACAGCCCACTATAAAGAGAAACGCCTTTGAAAATCATTTATATTAATCGTGTACAACCATCTTCCTTTATTCAAATTCCATCACTTTTCACTTTTTCGAAAGCCATGCAATTGCTATTTTTCGTCGCAAGATATTTTTTTCTTGCAAGATGAATTTATACAACATGATATTAATTTCTTTAAAATAGTTTCCGGGATACAGATTGATTGCATGACATAGATCTGTTGACTGATTAGGAATGTTTTGATTACCAAAACTGTTCCGAGAATACTCAGGTCTTTTTTTTTTACTTTTACTTCAATCATGTATCATTCTTGGAATGTGCGTAACTCCCCTCCTCCCTCCCCAATTTTCCTCAATATCTTTAGTCATCTTATCTCTTTGAAAATGTAGCCTATTCCTAAAATTTCAGTGTTATCAGCCTTTGGAAAAGGAATATTGTGTTCGTCTAAGAGCCCATTTTTTATACTTTGGTTTATTGATGTTCATCTTCAGACCACACAAATTTTTAAACATTTTCAAGATATTTTAGCACCTAATCAAATCTTTTCTATTAACAAAAATAACGTTGTATTACGTGCCTCTTGTTTTATTTTGATAATTTTTTTTGATAGGTTTATAAGGCGTTTCGATGCCAGGAATTTCAACTATTTCTGATTTTTATTGCTAATAGTTCTATAGCCACATGAATGCCAAATGAAGCGAAAGGCCGGCCTTGTCTAATGCCACGGTTTACATCAAACTTCCCAGACAGACAGCCACTGTGGTTAATGTAACTTTGAGTATTGTTAGTCTACGCACGTGCATCCATCTTTGAAAATCACACCAAAATCAAACATGCCAAACGAGTGTAAAAAAGATATGTTTTAGAAGTAGAATCAAGAGCTTAGTAAATAATCCAGTGCTAGCAAGTAACATCTGTTTTCCTGTTTTATTGAGATCATTGATTATATCACCTGTGATCCACTGTACTTTTTCTACTGTTAATTATCCAACTTTTCTCTTCATCAATTAATCTACAAAATACCTTTCCTAACCTTTCGGAAACCACCACCACACCACAGTGAAATGCCCAAATCTGTAAGGCACTGACTCAGTTAATTAATAATTAAGACACCAGCCGCCGTGGCGAACCGGCTCTACCCAGAGTTGAGTTTGCTGCGGACTCAGTTGGGAAGACTGGGACCACACAGTCGAGTTTCATCCACTTAATGGATGCGTTTCTGAGAGTGTTGCTCAAATTTCCTGACCAACACTGCAGGTGCCTGTATCTCTTCGGGCTGGTTGACGCCGGGATATATTATGAAAGGAAGCGTAGAGTACAGCCCTGTCATGTAGTCTCAGACCGAAATGGAAATCCGTAGCATCATCTTAATCATCCTCATTCTCATCGATCAGCAAAAAAAAAAAAATGTCTCAAATTCTGTGGCCCTTCATGCCCTGCTCTCATGGTGACCTCAATTTCGATGTCCTCTCCACGTCTGTGGCCTTGGTTTGGTTCCGTCGGGGTCACCGGTATCGGCGAGTCCATGGGGGGGCTGTCGTTGGGACGACGTGGTGGCGCCCTCCGGAGGGAGAGCTCACTCACGCCGGCTCCGCGACTAAGCAATTTATGTCGTCAGTAGGGGGCTTAGTAGGTGGTGTCCTGCGTATGTTAGATCAGAACAGGATTTTGCACACTTCAAATCGGCGCCATGTTTGAATCTCCGCCGGTCAAACTTGAATGTGTCTTGAAGTCGCACAGAATATTAGTAAAAGAACACAAAAACGAACATCAAGAGTAAAGTCTATAAGCTTTCATTTCGTTTATCGCATGCTCAGATATTTTTCCGCCCAAGCTTGCGATTATGCGAAATGACTGACGATACCGACCTCTCTTGATCGCCTTGTTCATTTCACTGTCATTGTCAAAGATTTTGGTTAAATTATCATTCTTCCAAATTCAGACTTTCCTATTTAAATCCGGTTATCGATTCCTTTTCTATGCTAAACACAACTGAGACTGTATAAAATTAGTTGTATAAGGTTGTCCGTTACTACAGAATATTTTTTAATAGAAAATTGCATCAAAAGGTCATGTGTGCTGTCGGGAGAGGAGCAGAGACAGTTGTGTTTGGTATCATTTTTCAAACACACAGTTCTCCGCTCAGACGCAGTTCTACATAATCAAACATATATGTAAGAAAAGTGTAAAATGCCTGCTATTCATTCATTACAAAGAAAATAGTTCATGCTGTTTGGTATTTATTATCCCTACGGGGAAAAAGACGGTAAAAACTCGTTAAGAAATGGGCACATTCTCTGAATGTAATTGCCAGTAATAATAATTCAACGACAAAATCATCAACAGTTGCATACTTCCTTTTATTCCTTGGGTTCCGAGGTTGTCATCAGTAGTACTGGATCTGATGTGGTTGAAGACTTCGAACGGGCAAGTCAGCCAGCACAGAAGCTGCTACACAAAGCACACATTTCTTGTCAGTTACAGTCTTGAGAGGCTCGTTTTGTCTGCGGCACTGTTTTGTGGCTTTGTCCAATTTTCTGCAATGAACTATAGCCTGCTACCCTGCGACGTTTTTAGTCCTGCGATTCAGAACAAAAGAGAGGGAAGCAACTCCACTTCCTGCCCTAGGCTTTCCTTGACTAGTTGCGATCCCTTGTTCCACAACCTTCCATCATCCACACTTTACTTCTACCATAACAGCGCCAAGCTTTTCAACCGCCTTTCCCATTGCCTTTTGGACTCTAGACCTCACACCGAGATCTGTTCATGAGATCATATTCTGGTTTGGAAGCCAGATGATCTAGGTGTCTAATTAGACTGGCGCAATTCTCATTCTTGTTAAATTAAAAGTTTCGTTAAAGCTCTGCAGGGACTTCTATGCCCACCCAGTCATCCATTCAGTCTGTCTAAATCCCGCTTCCATGCTGTGGGTCTCACAGCTGTTCCAGACACAGAACTGCCCAACATTATACAGAAATCGAACCAGCTATCAACTGCATGTCAGTAGGAAGAACTTGACAGGTCTTCAGAGAAGAATCATCCTCAGACCTAGATTCCGGCGCTGCATGCCTTACACTCTAAGGCGGCCGGGCCGCATCCAGGTCATGACTCAAAAATGCCCTTCTGCTGCCTTTTTTTCCTGGCGCATCTCAAGGCGTGCCTTTCTGGACGGGGTGTCTTCTCCACATTGCTAATGGACCCTGTTCTACGTTTAGAAAACTATGCCTTAGGAAGTTTACTTTTGTTACTCCTCGACCAGCACAGCTGAAACTTCCGTAAACCGGCTCTGTTATTTCCTTCAGAGTTCTAGTCCTCTTCTCACCAGAAATCCCGCGCTGTTTCATGAGATCATAGGCTGATGAGCCTACAAATCTATGGCGAGGACCCCGGCCTGGAAGCCAGATTCCCTCAAGTTGCTGGCTACACTGGTATACTTCTCTGTCCTGTAATCTGAGCTTCCTCCATTCTGCTTTCGTATGGCACGGTGAATTTGATCATAATAATTTGTTTTCATGAAACTGAGTGGAGAACAATATCCGGTCTGATGCCACACTCCCTGATGATCTCTGGGACAGTTTTCCCATTCTGGAAGGTCTGCCGTGCATTACCAGATATCTACTCCTTCCAGTAAGCCCTATTTCCATGCTCTTGATATCACAGCTGTTCCAGACCATATTTTTGTGCCTCCCGCGTTCGTTGCTGGAGTCACTGGTGGCCGTAGGACATCTTCTAGCAGTGCTAACCACACGTGCGATCCCTCTTAGCACTTGGCTGCACCTCAATGTTTACCTCCCCTTGGTTAGCTCAGCTTTGATGTTCAGGACATGCTCCACTGTTTGTTTGCCGTGACAAGAGTACACATGTAGCATCACCTTATTTCCTCCATTTGACCAGGTTTGAATTCCAGGGCAGGAGGTCATATACAGATCTGAGGATGAAGCTGGTTCTAAGAGGTGCTATGTGCCATATTATCATTCCTGGTGATACTTCTTCGGAGTTCGTTTTCCCACGTTGCCCACTGTCCTTGCTGGCCTTGCTGGCCTGCTTTCTGGATTCACTTGGCGTCCTCTTCTTTCTTCAGCTCCTCTGTTACCATGTCTCTCTTTGCTTTCCCTATTTGCTTTTGACCACCCATTTCATCCCTGTTGATCCCAGCCCCTGTCTGTTGGTCTGTGTGTGGCCTGTTCCTTCCCTGATCTTCAGGTTTCCCTTCGCTACGTCCGTTGATACCCGAACTTCCCATTTCAGAACCTTAGCAGTCAACTCAAGGAAAGAAGGTAAAGAAAATATTTTGTTTTACACTCGAATCCCCAACCCCAACCCCATCAAAATTTTTGTAAAGCTTTTATTCCTTTAAACTCCAGAACGCCCATGAATGAAACCACAATAATACAATATGGGTCATTCCAAAATAGTACAGGACGACCGTACCGTATGGTACAAGAACACAAAGGCAAAGTGGTGTTTGGAGATGTGAGACTTGTGAGCATTAAAAATGCTTTAAGGTGTCAATTAATGTGAATGTTGTGCACATTAAAGATATGTCGTGACGACTGGCACTGAGCGAGTTGTAAGCATCAAAGATGCGTAGTGAAGTTATATGATTCACAAGTTGTAAACCGTTAGAGATATGTTGTGGCCTATGATGATGAGAGAGTTGTAAACATTAACAATACGTTATGTGTTTTGTGTTTGGGGGGGGGGGGGGGGGGGGGGGGAGGGAGGGGGACTGTACAGATATGTGACGTTCGCTGCTGAGGGGACAGCTGTTATGGACGTTGTGATGTTTCGTGCTGTGCGAGTTGTAATCATCAGAGTTACGTTATGAGTTGCCGTTGTGTGTGTGTGTGTGTGTGTGTGTGTGTGTGTGTGTGTGTGTGAAGAGCTCTTTAGCAGATAGACTGATGGAAACTGCAAATCGACATGTGTACCACTGTGGAGAGCGTGCCTGTGGGGTGGAAGAGCACGTGATGACAGCGGACATGGCCAGCCCCATTCCCGCTGTGCCCTAGGATCATCAGAGTGCTTCAGAACCTTGTTCATATTCCAGCTAATGAGCCCTCGCTGCCCACCGCTACACTGACCTTGCATGCTGTAGTTACATGTCTTTACGTGGTGTAGTCACATGTCCTTACATGGTATAGTTACATGCTCTTACATGCTGTAGTTACATGTCCTTACATGGTGCAGATACATGGTCTGACATGGTGCAGTTACATGACCTGACATGGGTGTAGTTACATTTCCTTTCATGCTGTAGTTACATTTCCTTACATGGTGTACTTACATGACCTGACATGGTGTACTTACATGACCTGACATGGTGTACTTACATGACCTGACATGGTGTACTTACATGACCTGACATGCTGTACTTACATGTGTACTTACATGACCTGACATGGTGTACTTACATGACCTGACATGGTGTACTTACATGACCTGACATGCTGGACTTACATGACCTGACATGACATGGTGTACTTACATGACTGACATGCTGTACTTACATGACTTGACATGGTGTACTTACATGACTTGACATGCTGTATTTACATGACTTGACATGGTGTACTTATATGACTTGACATGCTGTATTTACATGACCCGGCATGCTGTACTTACATGACTTGACATGGTGTGCTTACATGACTTGACATGGTGTACTTACATGACCTGACATGCTGTATCTAAAATGTCCCGGCATGCTGTACTTACATGACCCGACATGCTGTACTTACATGACTTGACATACTGTATTTACATGACTTGACATGGTGTACTTACATGACCTGACATGCTGTACTTACATGACTTGACATGGTGTACTTACATGACCCGACATACTGTACTTACATGACTTGACATGGTGTACTTACATGACCCGACATACTGTACTTACATGACTTGACATGGTGTACTTACATGACCCGACATACTGTACTTACATGACTTGACATGGTGTACTTACATGACCCGACATGCTGTACTTACATGACCTGACATGGTGTACTTACATGACTTGACATGGTGTACTTACATGACCTGACATGCTGTACTTACATGACCCGACATGCTGTACTTACATGACCCGACATGCTGTACTTACATGACCCGACATGGTGTACTTACATGACTTGACATGATGTACTTACATGACTTGACATGGTGTATGTACATGACCCGACATGCTATACTTACATGACTTGACATGGTGTACTTACATGACCCGACATGCTGTACTTACATGACTTGACATGGTGTACTTACATGACCCGACATGCTGTACTTACATGACTTGACATGGTGTACTTACATGACCCGACATGCTGTACTTACATGACCTGACATGGTATACTTACATGACCTGACATGCTGTACTTACATGACTTGACATGCTGTACTTACATGACTTGACTTACATGACTTGACATGCTGTACTTACATGACTTGACATGCTGTACTTACATGACTCGACACGCTGTACTTACATGACCTGACACGCTGTATTTACATGACTTGACATGGTGTACTTACATGATCTGGCATGGTGTACTTACATGATCCGACATGGTGTACTTACATGACCCGACATGGTGTACTTACATGACCCGACATGCTGTACTTACATGACTTGACATGCTGTACTTACATGGCCTGACATGCTGTAGTTACATGACCCGACATGCTTTACTTACATGACCCGACATGGTGTACTTACATGACCTGACATGGTGTACTTGACATGGTGTACTTACATGACTTGACATGCTGTACTTACATGACATGCTGTACTTACATGACTTGACATGCTGTACTTACATGACATGCTGTAGTTACATGACCCGACATGCTGTAGTTACATGACCCGACATGCTGTACTTACCTGACCTTACATGATGTACTTACATGACCTGACATGCTGTACTTACATGACCTGACATGCTGTACTTACATGACCTGACATGGTGTACTTACATGACCCGACATGCTGTACTTACATGACCTGACATTGTGTACTTACATGACCCGACATGCTGTACTTACATGACCTGACATGCTGTACTTACATGACCTGACATGCTGTACTTACATGACCTGACATGCTGTACTTACATGACCTGACATGCTGTTCTTGACATGCTGTACTTACATGACCTGACATGCTGTACTTACATGACCCGACATGCTGTACTTACCTGACCTTACATGCTGTACTTACATGATCCAGATTCCTTAGCTTCTTCTGCACTGTTTTCCAACATGACGACGCCTGAGTGCTTGCAGTGCACTTCACATGTACACGCACTCAGAGAGAGAGAGAGAGAGAGAGAGAGAGAGAGAGAGAGAATGGCAAATTCGGCCTGGTATTAGTGATTTGAATGTCCGTCAAAGATATACACTAAACTCCCCAAACTGCCCATTCTGTACTCAAATCGAGGACGAAAATACATTTTATGATTGTTTGCCCATCCTATAAATATTTTAAGAGATAAATACATTTTGCCTCATACTAGAAATGTTCATCAAGTGTCATTGCTTCTTTAACTGCAAAATGAAGAGAGAATTGTTAACTCACTCTGTAGCAATGTTCATTTTCAAAGCACTTCAACGGAGGCTGTTAACGCACAAATGCCAGAGTAATTTCAGGAGGAACGTTTTGTTATGCAAGTATTTTCTTTCATAATTTTCAGTATATACGCCGAGCGCGCACGTGTGGTCAACTTTTGTTCTTGACCTCATTGCAGATAGGTCGGTAGTCTTTGCAATTACACTATTTGAGTTTTAGGGGAATGCGAATATGTAACTGAATGAAGATATATAACAAATTCAAAATACAAGTTGACGATGATAAATGTGTTCATGTACCTTTCAAGAAGTCACAACATCTCTCATTTTTGAATCCTTTATACAAAAACAAAGAAAGACTACGCACATCTTCAGGTTTGGTCGATGACATTAGCAAACTCAGTTTAAACAGTGAAGGATGTCTATAATATTTAGGCTTAATTAAAGTTTCGCGTATATGTTTAAGAGCTGGGCAACAAAGAACAAAATGCACCTCACTTTCTTCGCTTTCAGTACATAAGGGGCAGATTAAATCGTTGAACACAGACGTTTTGTGTCGGAAGCGATGTAATGCCAGCTCAGAAATCCCGAGCCTAAATCTAGTCGTAATATATTTTAAGTGTCTATCGATATCTAAATGTAAGTAAGGTTTTAAACTGTGGTCACTGCAAAAAGCTCTATACAAGTTGAATCTATCACTAGTTTGAATATGATCGGACCAAGTCTGCCACCTACAATCAATCATCCTTTGCTTGAAACAACATATGAAATCATGAACATTTCCAACGCCTTGATTTGCCCAAACGAATCCAAATCCATATTTAAACAAACATAAGCGTACATTGTTACCCAATTTTTCTTACCTTTTGCATCAAGGTCAAATAACATGTCATAAGCTTTGCGTGGAATCCTGTGGTTCTCCATTTGTATCAGCTTAAGCCAGTAGCGAATACACTTAACAGCAGAATTTATATATATTGGATAGCGATTTGTTTCACCATAAACAAGGTCATTGGGTGTTCGCCTGTCTACTCCTAAAAAATTTCTTCAACGCAAATAAATGGACTGATTCACAATGGACAACAGCAATGTCTAGGCCCCATAATTCAGAGCCATACTGCACAACTGGCTGTATCTGAGAATCAAACAATTTCATAAATAAACTAAAAGAGTTGTTATCTAACATGTGTAACCTTTTAAGAAGATAAATCAAAGCATTCTTCGCTCTGCTTGCAAGGTCTTTGCATGCAGCAGTGAAGCTCAAGCGCGTAGAGAAGAAAATTCCTAAATATTTATACGCATTAACTACAGGCATTCTTTCACCGTTATACAACCATTTTTCTCTCACACTCAAATATCCACCCTTCCGAAATACTATGATGTTGCTTTTAGTCATATTAACTTTAAGTTGAAGAGATGCAGCGGCATGTTGTAAGCTGTTCAGTTGTGTTTGCAGACCTGTAACTGTCTCTGCCATCAAAATAACATCGTCAGCCAACAACAGAATAAATAATTCGAATGCATCTAGTGAAAATCGAGCGCCATGTCTTCCTTTATTAATTACTTCAACCGCCAGTTCGTTAATGAAAAAAGAGAAAACAGAACAGGGCTGCAAGCATCTCCTTGCCTTAATCCTGATGTGCAGGCAATGTAATCAGTTAACGTAGAACCACATCGTACTCTGGCCTTGACATCATTGTACATGCTTTTAATACATCTGAATAATTTGCCTTTAATGCCATTTTTTAAGAGAATTTGCCAAAGAATATTTCGATTTATCGTGTCAAAAGCTTTTTCGAAATCAATAAATGCAACATACAATTTTCGATTATAACAAAACTGTTTCTGTACGAGAGCTAGTAAAGAAAACATATGGTCGACTGTTGAGTATCCTCTCTTAAATCCAGCTTGATAATCACCTGTGATATTGTGTTCATCCACCCATTCTTGCAGTCTATTGTTTATCACTATACCAAATAATTTACTACTAACATCGCTCAAGGAAATTCCTCTATAATTGTTGGGATCATTGATATCACCCTTCTTGAAAATAGGTTGAATAACAGATTCGAACCAGTTCTCAGGAAACACACTATTATCAAATAGGTTATTAAACAGTTTTAGAAGGAAGTATACAACTTGATCATTCGAGTTCTTAAAAAGCTCGGCAATAATGCCATCGGGACCAGCTGCTTTGGTTTTTTAATTTTCTAAGTGCTAGCAATATTTCATCTTTAGAGATCGGACGATTCATAGCCTTCCATTTCAACTTCAGCTGAATACTCATTTACTGTGTTGTCAGCATCCGTTTCCAGCAAGGCTTTAAAGTGTTGAAACCAGGAGTCGACTGATATATTATTTCTAGGCTGTTTTCTTTTGAAGGACGCGTTATGAACAACGTCCCAAAATTCTTTTTGGTTTCCCACTGTCGTTACCAGTTTATCTAGTAAAGCTTTGTGTAAATTGTTTCCTCTTCCGCTTTAGTAAATTCTTATATTCACGTCTAGCAATTACATATTCATTTTTCATTTCAGCTATTGCTTCTGCTTTCTTTTCTAATTTTACTGAACGACGAAATATCTGTAACAATCTTCTAGTGTTTCTTTTACAAAATTTACATTCTACATCAAACCATTTACATGAACTTCCATTGTTGTTAAATGATACGCATGTTTTCATGGATTCAGCACTTTCTCTTATACAATCATTAAAAACTTTAAGAGCAGTATTTACGTTAACATCAATCAAATCAATTGCAAGATCATTTTTGTGTGTATTTCTTCACTGCACAAAATACTGGTATATGTAGCTGCACACTTTTCGTCCCATACAAGTTTGTGTATGACAAAATTCTCTTTTTGCAAACAAATATCAGGTGAACATTCCTTGGCAAGAACACAACACATGCTGTCACTGGTAAATGGTCGGAATCCATACGGTCAGCTATAGATAATTCACAAGAATCAAACAAAATCATAAAAAGTTCACGTGAAAGTACAAAATAGTCTGTGACACTACTTCCTGAGTCAGATATAAATGTGTAGCAACCTTCATAGTCGCCTTTGCACATGCCATTTAAAATGCTCAGATCTAACGCAGTGCACATGTTCAATAATAATTTACCATAGTTGTTCAAAGTACAGTCATTTGAATGTCGAATCATATTATAGGGCAAATTCTTGAACTGTGGATCAAACGTATTTTGTACAAATATAATCTTGAGAAACATTAGCTGTTCTGCTATTCAAATCTCCATTTAAAATAACATACACGTCATTCTGCAACAGAACATCGGTTAAAACACTCTTCAGCATACTAATTCCATTGTCAATATCAAAATAAGTGTAAAATGGATCCTTCTGGTGGTATATATGTACAAACATACAGAATATCTTTACCTAATCCAAATAACTCTTTACTGATCAAAAACATGCAACAATTAACATGATCCATATCAATACTTTTAATGTACGGGAAAAGATCATTCCTTACTAAACAAACAAGTCCTCCCGATCGTCTACCATGTTTAGTAAATTTAACGGCAGGTTTACAAAATAGTCTGTACCCGATGAATAAGTCCAACTGACAGTCCTCGATAAATGTCTCAACTAAACAAACAAAATCGAACTGACAAACATAAGAAATGAAATCAGAGTCAAATATTTTTTGATAGCAATCCGTTTACGTTCCACAACAAGAAAGAAACACGTTTTGGTTTTGCGCGCGCGGTGTGTGTTGCACGTGCTCACTCACGCTGTCACGACACGGCACGGCCTTGCTGTCCTGAATAACATCGCTGAGTTCAAGCGTGTCACTGACATGACGAACAGGTGAGCTTACAGACGGTGTTGGGTTACATTTGTTACCTCTCGTGTTCTTATCAAAAGGAAAATTAAGTCCAGAAAATGGCCGGCCAAAATCCTATCTGGATTCACGCAAACTGTCCCCCTCGCCAAGGAAATACTTCTGACCATCAATTAGTAGGTGGTCAAACACCATCGTGGCCCTCTTCCCATCATTTCTGGCTTTTTCAGGTGGGGAGACAGTTTGCGTCTTATCTCCCTCACTCGGAAGGAGAAATCTTCTCCTACGAAAATTCTGGTACCCTGCAATTTCTTTTTCACACTGAGAATGTGCACTTTGTCTTTATAAAATGTGCATCTTGCGATCAACGGGGAATCTGGTTTGTTGTTCAAACGATGGACCCTGTCAAATTGGATGTCACTGCTTATGTCCAGCTTATTAGCAATGACGTCACGTAATTTGGTTGCACATTGTTCATTGGATTCGTTTTGTTCTCTATCTATTCCATAAAATATTAGATTATTCCTTTTGGATCTGCCCTCAAGGTCGTCAGTCTTTCTTTCTAACTGTTCAACTCTAGAGAGCAGATCAGAGTTTTTCTGTAACAAAGTTTGATTTTCTTTTTTCAAATCATCCACCCTTTTTTTTTCAAGTCCAACATATCATTTTGTAATTCAACATACTGTTCTCTCAGTCCTTTCACACATCGTTCCACTTCATCAAGCTTACTATTTGTTGTGGCGTTCTGAACTTTCATGGACTGCAGTATCTCCACAACATCAGCAAGGGTAGGCTGCTGGGAAGGTGAAGGTGATGACTGCCCGCTGCCCTGGGATGTCGCGGTCCTGTCCAGGCTCGTCCGTCCACTGCTGCCCAGTCTTGACTGCCTCAGGCTGTCCTTGGGTCCGGGGTTCTGCTCCACGTCTCCGCACCTCATCAGCAAACCGCCCCAGAACAGTAAGGTGAGGAGCAGGCCAAGGGTGACACCGTCCAGCCTGCTCCGCGGTGTCAACATGGCGATGCGCGCGCGGCTTTCTTCTCCTGGCCCTCTTCAGCATGAACGACATGAAAACTGGCAAAAAGCAGCCGCATGTCGCTCGAAAAGCGAGTGGAGTGGATGGCATGACTCAGGATGAATCCGCTGGCAGAAAATGGCGACCCTGACTGGCTTCTGTCTTCGTCAAGATGCAAGAATCGGCGGAGCGTTGAAACATGCGACTTCTGCGCTTCAGTGTCAGGTCACGCCAGCAATCATTTTTTCACAGATAGCCCTACTGAAGACCGCGCACGTTTTAGGGCAGTGCATGCAAACTCCCGTGGTGGGCCTGTTCTGTTGTTCTGAGGACCTTGGAGGGGTTCAGCGCCACTGGCTGTGTATGTGATGTGAATCACGTCCCCGAGAGGTGGCAGTGGAGAAGGTGAACCATGATCGCATGAAAAGCACTGCTCAATACAACCCTTCCTTTGTGTTCTGTTTGATTTCTGATGACAGTGAAGAGAGCCAGAACAGTGCTGCTTACAGTGTGCCACATGATGCCACTGAGTGGCTGCTGCTGGTAATGATAAAGTTACACACACACACATACGCAAAACAAAAGGCAACAACACCGGAATTGATTTTCTCCCAAGATTTTTTTTTACATATAGATGCCACACGTCATGTACAGGTATATATTCCACTTAAACCCCAAGAATGTACACACACAACCTGACAGTTTTCTGGCTCACTCAGCAGTTCAATTAGACACAAAAACATGATAAATGCTGTGGAGACTAAACACTGTCTCATCTGCAATGGGTCTTGAGCTACACACCAAATTCTTGAATTGTTTTCCATAAGGTCTCTACCACCACCCATAACGTTCCTGTTTTCATTTTTCAATTCTTTTTATGATGTCTCTCTTTACTAATCCAATTACCTATATTTATCCATTCATGTATTCATTTTTTGCTGCCTTGTTGTCTGTGCACCCTAAGTGCTGCTACTCAAACACTTCGCTTTTTTCACTATGCTGTTCCTTCCACTTCCTGAGCACAGCCACATCTAGGAGGTGCTCAGTCACAAACCTGGCACCACAGTCCACAGGAAGCAAGCCCTGATGGTCTGAATGTTATTCTATACCTGAACTCAACACGTTCATGATCTGCATACACACTTCGACTTTGAGCACACTCTGGCTGGAAACCTACTTTAAAGTATGAACATCAAACCTACTTTAAAGTATGAACATCACGTGAAAGTCTATGAGAGGGGAACTGGCTCTCCCTCACTTCCCGGCAAAGCTGGATCAATACACAGTGTTCTGATCTCCCTCTCTATTCCGTCTCTTTCTAGGTGCCACAACAGGTCTCTTCATCGGTAAGTTTTTGCAAACCAATAAAAAAAAAGGGAAGAGCCATGAAGTCGATACAAGCTTACTACAATTCATGCCAGCAGCAGTTTTGTCAGACTTTCCAGTTCAAGGTTATCGTAAGTTAGGCATCGATGTTTGCCAGTTTCACATGAACCATAACAACAGAATCAATGGACAACTTCTGTCAAAAACTGACCAGGGACAGGTCAATAACACACATAACTCCTCCAAGCAGCTTCAATTAGAATGATCTCGGGGAAGTATAATCTCAAATTTGAAAATAACTCTTGGCATTTATGAGCATTGATGGCATTTGATTTTCTGTCTTTGAAACGAGTTAAGTATTGCTGATGACACATCTACAGTAAAGAACCACTTTAATAATCAAAGAGAAAATTAAAAACTCGATCAACTTTGAAAGCACGTAATGTGTAGTTCAAACTCACGCAGAACAGAATTTATAAAATGGCTATCATGATTCTAAACAAAAAAAACATGAACGCAAAGGCAAATTTAAAAAAAAAAAAAAAAAAAAAATTTTCAAGCACATCCAAATCCAATATGTGAAGAAACTGAAAAGAAACCTGGAATCATAAATCATCTAAAAATGTGTACTGTGGAGACCAATGAACACGGGTTTTGAGGAACCAGGAGAAATTAGCTAGTGTTAATCAATATCTGTCCTAAAACAGGATCAGACAAAGTGTCAGCATTGGAAGAAACGTGTGTTAACGGCTGAAAGGTGAGGGGAGACAATCACAGTGCTAAGCAGGCCCTTTCCTGTCCACTGCTGTAGCAACAGCTGCACAGAGTCTGGTTGCGTGATACTCACAGGAACTTCACCTCTTTGTCTTTACTGCCTTCAGAGCAGAAACCAAAAGGTACTGGCTAAATCTATAGCACCAACTTCTGCTTGTAACGATTATCCAGGTGTAATACTTTCACAAATGGTATACATGAGCTACATCACATCAGAATTATCGTCAAGATCCATAAAAACTCCGCTATCCTACAGTTTTTTTTTATTAAAGTCAGCCATTTTGAAAGGGCCAATCAAATGAGAGAGAAAAAAAAAAAAAGCTCTATCATCATGGCATGTGACTGTTCACGTTGTCAGGTAAGCATAACTGCCAGCCCTCTGGTGGCAAAATTCAGCAATCAAAAGTTTACAGGGTTGGGCTGGGCTGGATCAGTATGGTTTTTGACTGAATGCTGAATATGTAACCCTAATGCCACTGTTCATGAATGCACGGTTACAAAAAATGCATTTTCCACTACATATAACTTGCTGAAATCACAAAACATAATTTGAGCTTTAGTCTGCAATACTTTATCAGCCTTATTTAAAAATGACTTCCAAGCCACGTGTTTTTAAAAAAAAATTTTTAATTCTGTGTGTCTGTACAAAATTCGGAGTTGATTTTTCTGAACTAGCAAAAATGATCCCACAAGCTGCACATTTACGCAAAAATTAAAAATTTCGGACAGTCATATAAAATTCTTGATTTGGGGAATTATTTGTTAAAAACAGGAATTCCTGACAGATTCTGGAGAACAGGCACCTGCGGGCAAATGGTATCTTGAGCCGAAATGAACAGTTCTGTACTCCCTCTCATCTTCATGTTTAACAGGGACAAATGAATAATTTCACTAGAAGCATCACAGAACAGAAAATTCATATGTAAGCAAAAATATTTGTGTTGAAACAGCTTGTGTTACTCAGAGAAATTTAAGAGAAGGCTTTTGTCAGATTTTTAAAATTTGCCTGGTTGAAAACACAGTTATCTAGACTCTGCGTTGTTTTTTTCTGGCCCATATAATTATTTTCTTTTCATTTCATTCGTATTCACATTATGTATCTGAAGTGTTCACATTTTGAAAATTCAGTCCAAATGAAGCAGCATTTTTAAGCACCACATGAAAATCTGCCAGGCTTTCAGCACAACTGTTTTGCTGAATCAGTCTGGTCAAATAACAGTCGACTGGCGAGTTAGTATTCAAGTACAAATGTACAGTGTCTAAGGAATGCACCATTTTCTCAATAACTGAACAATACAAGTAGTAATATGTGTATCAATGTTCACACTGACGTTGAATCCAGAATGTCTTGACTGAACAGGTTCATCACCAGCACCAATGACAAGTCAACTGACCAACCATTCTGCTCCCTCTGGGTCCACTGGATCATCCATTTGGACTGGTCAATATTGGACAGCAAGGAATACCCCTAGCACCATGTCTGATAAATGTGCATATTCTAGTAGCGAGACAGAGCAAGCATGTTGCCTGCATTAACATGTACTGTCTCAGTGTCTGGTTTATATCTTCCTAACCAAATGATTGATGCCGGTACGCTGGTGTGGCTTCGTTCATTTACAGAAATAACAAAATTGTGTTGCAGCATACTGCAGGGTATGCATTCTATAGAGATACCTCATTATAATGTAGCTTCTTCTGATCTGATATGGCACTACTATGATTCCTAACTGATGGTAAATTAGTAAAACAATCTGACAAACCAACCACATAAACAGTTGTCTGTATACACCAAATCAGACTACAAATAACCTAGACTAGGTGCTTCTAATTCTTATCAACTACACAATACATCAAACAGAGAAATGAACATCAACAAATGTCTTGCTCAGACATTACAGGTGAGAGACTCCAAACAGACCTGCACTGCCCAGAAGCCACTCTACACACCTGACATCTTGTTTCGCATGTTCAGATGTCAGTTGGCTTGCTGCCAGTCACCCTGCAGTCTGCTTCAGTCTTAGTATATTACATCACACACACACACACACACACACACACACACACAAAAAAAAAAACAAAGACTGAAAAGAACAGAAAAAAAAAAAAGGCAAAATTCATGGAGGTTCAAATAATAATAAACAAAAATTAAACAACTAAATTCCTGTCTTGTACACTATGCTAATTCCTTCTTGTAATTTACGTAGACTGGACATCCTTTCAAATAAGTCATTACCTGAAAACTAGTAAAATATGTGATTTATTGGTTGCATTAACTAAAGTGTACGAAAAACCAAGTGATTAGTTCATAAAGATACTTAATGTACAAAAATACTCTGTATATAGCAAACAAACTGTGTGTTCATTATTTTGTCAGGATTATATGCGAACATGACCAGATGTTATAGCAAAACCCCATGTAAACAAATGTTCAGCAACACTGCCCTTGCCCATTTGATGTAAGTTAACTATGTATGATTTCTTCAACTGCCAGACAAGCTGTTCTAATTGCACTCGCACAACAATACAGAGAATATGACAGTTCCATGGACTGTCGTGAAGAAACAAATGATTAAACAACATGACAAATTATATTAACAACATGACAAATGATTAGAGACACGACAAATGATATTTTGAGATTAAAAATGCAGCTAATGGTACCCCAAATACAAACAATACTGCAAGACAAAATCATAACAGGACCAACAGTGGTATGAGGCAAAGAATGAGAGAAATGATGAGGCAAATCATCAAGAAATGAAAAGCGATACGTTATGGTTCCATGAAGTATGCTGAACAGATGAAAAAAGCTTTATAGCAGGACCCACACTTCTACTTTTTCCCCTGACTAGAACTAGGAGATTCACTTAGGTCAGATTTGTGTTGGTTACCTGTTTTCAATCACACCCATTGTTGTGAATTTTCAATACATGTGTGTCTTTGTCATCAATCCCATCGGCACCCAGTAACTTCACTTCCACGAGAATGGAATGAGTTTTAACCCATGTGTAACAATTTCTTTTTTTTTTGAAGATATTACAACAGAGAGAGAGAGAGAGAGAGAGAGAGAGAGAGAGAGAGAGAGAGAGAGAGAGAGAGAGAGATATGTCTAGACCAAATCAATGTTTCTGTTTTGCACTTTCTGGGCAGCTCATCAACAACTAAACTTAGCGGAATTTGTCCATTTTGGTCAAATTAATTGATAACTTCAGGTGTAATGTTTGTTAGTATACTTTCTTCTATTGTTTCGTATCTTTTTTTAAAGATATGTATTTTCACCCCCTTAGCATATGAGCCTTTAGCTTTTGTTCCACGTGATGTTGGTAAAGTGTAGTTGAACTGTTCTCTTCCATGCCTAGGTAAGGTCAAAGAATGAATAAAACTTGAACTGTGAATCCAAAACTCTTGAAGCAAAATGACAATACTTCATCTACCAGGTTAGACAGGCCCAATCAAACTCCTTCTTTTGAGTGCCACAGGACACCATACAAAACATCCTGGTAAAGCTGCTGATTATGGTTTCAGACATTCTATCACTTAATGAAGTTTACATCAAGTTGAAAGCAGTATCCAAAATTTGAACAAAAGGGTTTTAAAGGAACTCTGAGTAAATCAATCAGAAAAGACTCCACACTGATATCAAACAAATGAAAAAAGCAGAAGGCAAACCAAGCCTGGTATAATTATGAATAAATAGCAGATGAGTAAACTGGGATATGATCTCTAGCAAACTTAGTGTTTCTCAACTGTCCTCTTCTGCCTTTCCATTTCATGCAACCCTTTTCTTTTCTTTTTTGCATATGATCTTTTATTTCACCACTTTGTACTTGTTTGCAGTGTCAAAAGCAAGCAAAGCAACCTGAGAGCAGATGCTGTACACTTCGACACCAGCAACACCAATTTGTTCACGCAAGTCTAAAGTAACAAAAAATGAAACTGACAGTGAGCATGAAAACAAACAAAAGAGGCAAGAGTCGTTGTAGGGTAAGCAAAAATCAGGTTCAGCTGCTTCAGCCATATCTGGGCTGTTACCACATAGGGGTAAATGGGTGAAAAACACAAACATGAGCAATAAACACAATATGACTGCTGACATACATCAACATATTGATGACATGATAGTTACTCTGCATGTAAAAATCCTATCCTAATGGCAGATAAAACCAGGCTGTGCTGAGAGTACAAGGCATTCCACCCCTAATATTTTACCCCCAGTTTAACAAAATTAATGTAAAAACAATGAAATGCAACACAAATTACATGAATATTCCCTATAGGCAAAACAACACTGCCAAATGGACAGCCAGTGTCCATTCTGAACAGCATGCACAGTGTCGCTATCTGTTCGCCAGACTGCAACCAGAATCAGCTGACATGTTGGGGAAAAAAAAGTGGCAGCAATTTCTAAAACAAGCTACAAAGACAGGAAAATGGGTCAAGACTGAATAAAAAAAAAAAAATAGTGGATAACAGCAGTGTCTATGACAGTGAGAGAGAGAGAGAAAAGAGGAAATTACTAGCACTGAATTCCAGAGAGACTGAGAAACAGACAGACAAAGAGACAGAGAGAGAACGACAGTATTGGGCACCAGACAAGACTGACATGACATGACAATGGTGTTGACATGAACCATGACAGACTGATGATGGGTACTCTTTGCCACAGTTCTTTTCCTGTCCACATGGTTCTGACTCCCTTAACCTGCTGTTCTGATGCAGTGGCATACACAGCACATGTTCATATCATGTAATCAGAGTGCATTTCTGTAAATTAGCATCCCACACTGAATGTATAGGTGACAGATGGTGTGCGTGTTCATGCAAATATACATTCTCATTCATTCAAAAAGCCTTTACTACAGTTATCTTTGAACATTCTCCTCGATGGTCATTCATGCAATAGAAACATGACTGAATGAAGCATAAGGCCATAACAGTCAAATATCGATTGTACACCATCAGATTGATACGGAAAACATGAAAATACTGTAAAACGAAAGGGGCCACTTGTGGACATGTCCTGCAGCTAGAAGCATTATAATGATTATCAACATGGTCAGAGTGCTGTAAACACGACAGATGTACAGTCCCAGGCATAGTTTTGAAAACCGTCATGTTATCTGTCATCAAATCAAGTATCCTCAAACATCTGTACCCAGGCCAAAGACAAGGATGTAAACATTTCCATGGTGATGACCTTTTCTTCCTTCAAACAGCCTCACTTCACAAAAATCCCCTCCTCCTCTCTCCTGCCAAGTCACCCTCTCACCTTTCTGGTCACTTCTCATTCAAGCAAATACTGAGACCCCTGAAAGGCAAGTGTCTCCTCAGACAAAAAGTTTAATACATATTCTGAAAACCAGTTGCCTTGTTATGTGATTGATTGGTGTGTGATTTTTTTTCCACTTGTGGTTTGGTTTGCACCGAGGTCTCCCTTCCCACCAGCACTCACATGTGCCTGTGCATGCATGCATGTTTCTGTGTGTGTGTGCTGTAGTGGTGCACAATGACATGTGATGAATGACAAGGTCGTGCAGTTTAGTGTGGTGTTTACTGGTCCAGGGTAGGGCAGCGTAAGGAAACATGTTATGACTGCTATGCAGTTAGGTCAGCACAGACTGCTCCTGCAAGGCAATATACTACTGCAGTGAACAGTCCACAAGCACCAAAATAAAACATAAACACACAGAACACAGAGAGGCAATCATGTGAACTGCAGTAAACAGTCCACAAGCACTGAAATAATACACAAACATACAGAACACAGAGACAATCAGCTCAGCTGAAGGCTTCAGTGGACATTTTCACCAAACAATTACCATACACACACTGTCCATCAACAAGAAAACAAACAGAGAACTCTGTGAGTGAAGCAAAGTTGGGAAAGAAGAAGAACAACAAAATGACCAGGCGAAAATCGCAGCTAGGGAACATAAAAAAATTTGGCTGGAAAGCAGGAATGAGAAGAAGAGAAGGAAGGGATGACGAGACAGGGAGGGAGGAAAAGAGGGTGGAGGGGAGGGGGGGCAAGTAAAAACAAAAAATCCCTGACAATTTTTCTTATTGGGGGATGGACAGAAGAAATGCATAAAAACATTTAGAAAAAGAAGGAAAGAAGATAGTTGGGGAGACTGACCTTTTACTGAGGAAAAAAAAAATGTGTATATGTACATACAGACACACAGATCTCTTTTCACTGTTCCATCCACACAGTCATGATTATAACACATACCCTGACCTCCACACCACCACCGCAATACAGCATTTTGCTCCATTCCTCATTACAAACAAAAGAAGTGAAAATAATCGTTGAAAAAAGTGAACTTCTGGGAAAAAACAACAACATATACACGTATATGTTTACCTATTTAGCACTGTGTTTTTCTACCTAATTGGCACACACGGTGTAAAAAGAAAGAGGCTATTTACAGATGTGTTCAAAGCAAAAGATTTCCTATCCTCTTTCACAGTCGACGTCATCATATTCATAAAACAGCTCTTCATAGTGAACACTTCAACAACTTCAATTTACCTCAAGTATACACAGTTGCTTTGTCATGTACCTACATTAGTCTGCTATGTAGAAAAGAAACCCTTCTCTTGACACTTTTATCTCGGAAAAAAAGGGGAAGTATGATGCATGCAAATCTGTTGATAAGAAAAACAGGCATAACATGTGAGGTTCATACAGATGAAACCACTTTCATGGCATCAATCTGTTCATTTTAATACCTGTCCACATCTGTTTACCACTGGACTTTTTAACCAGATGTAGAGGAGGGCCAAAATGCGCTCATTAACAGGGCTATGCGGTGAGACAGGCGAAAAAAAAAAAAAAAAAACAAAGGCTTAGACCATACTATCACTCAAAGAAGGATAAAAGAGAAGTTCATTATCACATCAGAATGTGTACAAAGACTGATACACTTAGTTCAGGCTCTGACTGAACACTGATTGTACACAACTGACACCATTTCTGTTTACAGTTTTGCTAGCATTGTGTAGGATGTGCAACTGAGAAAGAAACAACACACACACACACAAAAGTAATCCTTTCACATGGAAGCTTCCATCCCAACCTATTAAAATGGACAACTGTTATATCTTGGTCACAGAAGGGTGCAATGATGCTGACAATCACAGACCTGCACGTCTGTTGATGTAATGACTGCCTGACCTGTCCTCTCCATCGGCAGCCTTATTCTTAGACCTCACTAAAACTAGGACAGACCTAATCACGGACACACCTTATCACGGTTTCCATTTTTCAAAATATCAATAAAAGCCATAGTGCTTCAATAAAAAATATATATCTCATACATTTGGTTATTATCAATCTGTCGTAAAGACCAAATCAGACATAAAGACCACAGTTATTCTGAGTGAAAAATGGCATACTGCCTTAATATCATCCTCACTAGGTGAGGCATTCTATGGTGAGGTCTGTCTGTAGACAACATGTGCAGCCCATCCCTGGGCTGACTGAGGGTGATCACACGCTACCTCTCACTCTGATGGAATGTACAGAGTCATGACACAGCTCACATGGATGTGGGGGGGGGGGGGGGGGGGGGGGGGGGGCACCACGCAGCGCAGCTGCCTCTAGCTCAGCTTGCCTAACTCCGCCTTTTTGATGATTTCAGCCGCTGAGAATATCAGAGAGTCCACAATGCCCGCCACGGTGAAAGTCCCCCCGATGATGGCACAAATCTGTCACATGACACAGCAACAGGGGTGAGACTGCTGGGAGGCTGTCACTGAAACCATTCTGTTAACGAGAAGTTATTAGACACACACACACACACACACACACACACACACAAAATACACACACACACACACATACAAGTACACACACATGCACATGCACATACAGGTGCCACACACACACACACACACACACACACACACACACAACACACACAAACACAACTCAAACACACACACACACACACACACACACACACACACACACATGCACTCTCTCTCTCTCTCTCTCCAGTATGGCCTATCTGCAAACACAGCAACTACAGAACTTCATATGCATGAGCAATTAGGAGCCTCAGATTTCTCTCTCTTCTCTCCTTCCTCAAATAAATATTTATTGCATAATGGAGACCAGATTCTGTTATATCAAGCAACCCTATAGTGTTGTTTTAAACTCATACTAATAGCCCAGTCAACCACTATGAGGCCCTTTCCAGGTTATCACCACAGAGAAAAGAAAGTCATGAAGATAAAAACAACCATATGCCTAATTCTCTACAACAATGTATAACATAACAGCTAACAACTGACTTCAGCATGATTTCAAAAAGGCTGAAACGAAAGAAATCGTGCATGTTTTATTTTTCCTACGGATCCCCCCCCCCCCCCCTCCCTTTTCCGCATCCCTCCTGATCCTCTTTCATTTTTTCAGGTAAATGGACAAGGGGTGGTGGGGGGGGTGGGATGGACAACAAAAGGCAGGGACTGACTGTGGTGAGGAAGGTGTAGAATGGCGGTCGTTTTTCCGTGTAGCGGACGGTGATGGGGCTGAGCTCGTAGCGAAACCAGATGGCCGGCATGGCCCGACCCCCATGGTGGTACTGGATCATCTCCTGAAATGTGGCCAAAACCTCAGTCAGATCAACAGCAAAAATGTTTTGTCTTCTGACTGGACCCTTCCTGTCAGTTAGGACTCTTCTGGTAAAACTGGAGGAATAAAAATGACAAAATCCTAGTTTACTGGACTCTTAATGTAAATCAGGAGGAGTAAAAATGATAAAGTTTAACATCTGTTTTCACATCTGATGTCTTGTTTGCTTGATGATCATGTTGTTTACACACACAGCACACTAAATGTCTTTTGTGTTTGTAAAACAAAAAGAAATGAGCGTGAGTCGTAAGTGGTATCAGAAAATTATACACTCTATTCCTGAACATAAAAGAAAAAAAAAACCCACTGAACCCACTGCCTACCGCACTGACTGAGATCAACCGCGACCGCGAGATTTCCTCTCTCTGAATACTGGATCGACTGATATCGACTGCTGAATGCTAGGTCAACGATTTTCACTTTCACTATTGCATATCTCTGAATGCAATCGTGACAGAAGAGTCTTCCGGTAGGACCATTTCTGGATGCCATTTTGTTTCTTGCTGCAAGAGTTTTGGTAGAGTAGTTTTGCTACTGTGAATTCTCAAAGTTCAGCTTTTTTTCGTGAAGATTTTCTGGAAAAATGGCAGATCAAGTAACTACGCAACTTGTAGAATCCCTTTTCTGATGTGATAGTGATGAAGAGAGCGTATTTGAGGGCTACACTCTTGAAGTTTTGAAGCAAGATTCGGACGTCAATCTTGACCTAGTTGCTAATAAAGATCGACTGCTGACTGATTTTGAGGCTGGAATCGATAATGATTCAGGTGATGATAATGACGATGTCGAACTGCCCTTTGCTGCTGGGCCCAGCCACCCCTACCCCCCCCCCCCCCCCCCCCAAAGAAAATTTTAAAAACAAAAGTTGCTAGAGATTCTTTAACTGTTGACAGGAAGCGAAGCCTCAAAAAACTTTCGCTTGTTTTGATAGCCAGGAAATCAGGTCAGTCAGTGGGTGTGTCCCATGATTTGCTTGTGGGAGCGTCAAATTTAGCCTTTTTATTTCAGAGGAATTTTGGCAGACTTTGAGCAAGTAACAAATCTATTTGCTGCAGAAAAGCAAGCAGAAAATGATGAAGATAAACTCTGGCCTAAATGAAAAACTGCTTTGTTTTATCAAAAAAAATGAGGAGATGGACAAGAGGTACATCATCACCACAGTGTGTGTGTGTGTGTGTGTGTGTGTGTGTGTGTGTGTGTGTGTGCGCGCGTGTGTGTAGGGGGGAGGGGGGGGGGTGTCAATTACTCTGTGCACTAGTGCAAAAGCACATTTTTTGCTGAATTCCATCACAATCTTAAGTCCAGTATTCAGTAATCTGTTCTTGTTATTTTTTCCCCTCAGTAGTTGAAGACAACTCTTCTTGTATGTGATGCCTTCAGTTTAACAAAACTGTTGAAGTTTGGGCGCGTTTTTTTCCCTTAGCAACAGAAGTTAATCATTTAGTGCGCAGAGCATATAGAACGACTTTTATTTTGTTCCTGAAGGTTTCAGTACTTTGTTTTCAACTTGGAAAATCACTATGTGCTCCTAATCCATGACATTCTGTGGGTTCAGTGAATTTAGGGAAGACTGTTTCAAGACTGAGAACACTGAAGTAGAGTAGTCTCTTTCCGTTTTTTCTTTTCCTTGTGTACCAGTTCACTACATATGGCAAAAAAAATGGCTGTTTTGCATGGAGTGATGCCTTTGAAATTTTTTCATTAATCTTATAGAATAGATGAGTAAAAAGCATTTTTTTTTTTTATTGAGGTTTCTTTATGGTGAGTGTGTATGTGTTGCAGAGTTACCTCACTTGGCATGGTATTCTCAGTCATGTAGCACAAAGTCATGTGGTAGGCAGAGGGTTAACCAAATGCAGCATCTGACAAAAGCATGTTTATTATACATTCTAAGCTGCACAATGTTTTTGCCTTTCTCAGTTATACTACAACCCTATGCTAAGTTGTTTGGAGCGTATTTGTTAGTGTAACCAATCGAGCCATTAAGGACAGTTTGTGATTGTTAGCACAGCAGCAGTCACTGCCTGTTATTCAAGGGAGAAACAACAAAGCTCACTGAAATGTGTGAGCTTGAGTCAGTGTTCTGGATCTCTTTTTTTTTTTTTCTCTTTTTCTTTCTTTTTGCTGTCCCATCTTCTGTGCGATCTCAAAGGCACTGCACCCACACCACTCATTCCGATTCCCCATCCACCGCCACAGCCTGGCCCAGCCTGCTGCAGCCCCGGCATCAGCAATCCGCAGGGAACAGTCAATGTCAAGTCGTCAAGAGGTAAACCAACTGAGGAGACAGTTCAATACTGTCATGTCACAATGACAGTAAATACTGCTGTAAAACCACCTCAAAGAGTGCAGAACAATGTCAAAACATTTGGGGTCATGAAAAATCCTTTCATTTGATTTGACATGAAAACTTGCTCTACACTGTCATCGTACACAGTCCTGAACAGGACACATACTGTCTGAAGTGGTGAATCCCCTTACAACAGCAGAAACCATGATAACATTTCATAAGACATCAAACATGTATTCTGAGAGACAAAAAAAGCATGCTCACCCGAGAAGAATATGTGTACTGATATGGATATCGAATGTTTCCACGTATATCCTCATACACAGAGGGTACCACACGCAGGATGTAGTCATGGGTAGATATTGCTGAAAAGACACAGTAGCCAAAAATTAAAACTCTGAAAAAAAAAAGCCAGGCAAGATAGAACATTTAACTATAAGACAAATCAATGATACAACAAGTCTGAAGAAAAGTACATGAACAGTAAATATGTAGCCCTATACAACAAATGAGAGAAAAAAAAAATATGAATGGTTACTACAAAGATGTAAACAGATTGGGAATAATATAGAAAACAAAACAAGACATTATGCTAATCATGATATAGATGTTTATCCTCTTCATTTCCATAGAGAGTAAAATCAACAACAATTTTTTTTTTTTAAAAAAAAGAGAGAGAGAGAGAGAGAGAGAGAGAGAGAGAGAGAGAGAGAGAGAGAAACTGGAAGCCAGGAGCCCTATGGGTCATTTCAGGTCCCCCAGCTGACATAAACAGCTACCCTTTGCTGGGGGTCATTTTTAGCCCCCCCCCCCTTATCCCCCCACCCAGCTGATACAAACAGCTACCCCTTGCTGGGGGGGTCATTTAGCCCCCCCCCCCCAACCCCCCCCCCCCCCCCCCCCCCCTTACCCCCCCCCCCCCCCACCCAGCTGACACAAACAGCTACCCCTTGCTGGGGGTCATTTTAGGCCCCCCAGCTGACACAAACAGCTACCCCTTGCTGAGGGTCATTTTAAAGCCCCCCCCCCCCCCCCCCCCCTAGCTGACACAAACAGCTACCCCTTGCTGGAAGTCATCCCCCAGCTGACACAGTTTCCCTTTGCTGGGGGTCATTTAAGCCCCCCCCCCCCCCGGACACAAACAGCTACCCCTTGCTGGGGGTCATTTTAGGTCCCCCGGCTGACACAGCTTCCCCTTGCTGGGGGTCATTTTAGGTCCCCCCATCTGACACAAACAGCTACCCCTTGCTGGGGGTCATTTTAGGTCCCCCAGCTGACACAGCTTCCCCTTGCTGGGGGTCATTTTAGGTCCCCCCATCTGACACAAACAGCTACCCCTTGCTGGGGGTCATTTTAGGTCCCCCAGCTGACACACACAGCTACCCCTTGCTGGGGGTCATTTTAGGTCCCCCAGCTGACACACAAACAGCTACCCTTTGCTGGAGGTCATTTTAGGTCCCCAGCTGACACAGGTTCCCTTTGCTGGGGGTCATTTACGGCCCCTCAGCTGACACAAACAGCTTCCCCTTGCTGGGGGTCATTTTAGGCCCCCCAGCTAACACAAACAGCTTCCCCTTGCTGGGGATCAAAGGGCAAAACTCTTCACGTGAGAAGGGTTTTTGCTCATTTGACAAGTACAATCTGGGCATTCAGAGGCAGCTTGCTTCCTTTTCACTTCGTAATTCCTAAGACCACCATTTTTTTACAAGGTGATCTTACTATAACAGAACAGAACACAGTCGTGTTTACTCT
The DNA here is from genome assembly GCA_016801955.1 of Conus betulinus. Taxonomy (NCBI): domain Eukaryota; kingdom Metazoa; phylum Mollusca; class Gastropoda; order Neogastropoda; family Conidae; genus Conus; species Conus betulinus. The sequence continues at coordinate 682,989 of JADBJO010000410.1, forward strand.
ACACAAGCAGCTGGGGAATGGAAAGGTTAGATCTTGTACACGACATTTTGTTTTGATCACCAAGGACACATAAAAACACAGTCCGATTGGATTCAAGAAATGCATTGTGCTAACCTGTGCTAAAGTGATGCTGATATGAAAGAGCAGAACACAGTCACATTTCCTTCACACAAGCAGTTAGTTAGTTAGTTAGGAGATGGAAAGGTTAGAGCATGTTCATCACATTTTGTGTGGATCACCATGGGAACATAAAAACACAGTGTGGTTGGATTTAAGAAATGCATTGTGCAAACTTGAATTTTGGCTGTTTTGATGTTAAGAACTCCACTGTCTACAAAAATCTAATCATAAACATGCAATAACAATACTAAAAAGTTTGCAATAGAAGAACAAAGCTTGAGCACTGTTTGTGAGAGGCTGAGGATTTGGACCTGATGGTGCCACTTTGACATGGCCCCGTAGAGTGGGAGGAGCTGCTGGTTAAAGATTGTCTGGTGGGTCATGCTGTTTCAACTAGCACTTGGAATGTTCTCCTCCATGTTTGGCACAGAGTTCATCTTTCACATGCATTCGACACAGTACAATGAAACCTTCCTTATGGTGCAAACTTTCACTGAACAATGTTTCTAGCTTTCCCATGAAGCGTTTGTCACGATCTATCCATGCATCATACCTTTGCTTACTTTAATATATGTGAAGTGATTCAGTGTGCCTCATAACAGAACTTTTCCGACACTTTAATCTTAATAGCAGTTCTAATTCAGCTGATTCAACGGCATCTTGATTTGTAGGCTAACCAACATGGCGTCACGCACCGACTCTCCAAACTAGCTCTTGAAGAGGTCAGGTCTGGCAACAACATGCATCAAGGCATGGGCAGAATATGCGGGAATGCAACTTTGTCAAAGCATTACAAAAATTAAATAAATCAATAAATTAATAAACTAAGATAAATAACATTTTGAAATTCAGCCACAACTCTTTTCAAAGAATATATCCCCCTCCCCCCCCAAACAAAAATATACATCAAGCCCAACACATTTCCGAAAAATAACGTCAAATACTGGTTTCTGGCAATTCAGGCTGAGTGGATTCACCCATGTTGCATACTGTTGTGAGGTAATGTTGCTTACAGCCCAGTCGACCACAAAGGGTCACATCAAGGTTGCCATCGCATGGAATCCAGCTTTTCCCAACATCAGCTGATGTAACGATCGTAAGTTTCAAAGTGAGGTGACTGCAGGTGGAAATGGAAACAAACAATCTTACAAAGAATTTAAAGGAAATCCACCTGTCAACAGGGACAGACAAATCACATGAGAGAACATGACGCATTTCGACTTCTTAGGTCTTCTCCAAGGAAGGTAAACAACATTCAGGACTATCATATTACTTTCAACACCCATCTTGCGCCAAATTTGGGAGGATAAGCGCTTGCTCATTCCTCATTTTCATAGTCCTGAATGTTGTTAAATCTTGCCTGAAGAAGACCTTAGAGGTCAAAACGTGTCATGTTTTGTCTTGCAATTTGTTTGTCCCTGTTAACAGGTTGATTTACTTCAAATTCCTTTTACAATTTGTGATATTGTTGTCTTTTAATGTCCTCATCCTTTCTGAGCTAATTCTCCTTTGAGTATAAAACTGGGAACAAGTCAGCAACCTTTTTCAAGACTCCTTTCAATGAAGAAAAAAAGAACTAATACTGTTTTAAAGGAGTGTTCCTTATGCTGGGCTATCACGATGACAGTACTGTTTTAGTACACCACTGCCGCTATGCTGCGGAACAGTTCACTGCAAAGCATGCAAATTCTGTGAAGCATATAACTGCAGGCCTCAAACTTGCTGACAACCACACTAGCCTGCAAGACAGATCTCTTCTCATACAGATCACCTGCAGTCACAAAAGGGGCATGATCTCTACTGTTGGTAGGAACCACCCAGAAAAAAACAACAACAACAATGTTCCTATATACTTACGATCAGCATTCGACTTGTCAACATTTTCCAGGGGATTAAATGACCCTCTGACAACCTGAAACAGAGAAAGTCTTGTGATTCCATCAATGTTACAAGTAAGGCTGACACTAACAATCTCTCATAAATTTTGAAAAGCCTTTTTTTCTGGATAAAGTATTCACATAGATACACATAAAAAGAAAAGGGGAAGACGCACATAAAATGATAAAGTCTAGACAGGAAAAGGGGAGAGAGAGAAAGTGACACTCAGAAAAACTGAGACAGAAAGACAGACAGAGAATTAGAGAGTGAGGCAGACAAACAAAAGGGGAGGGAGAAGAGAGAGAGAGAGAGAGACAGAGAGAGAGAGAGAGAGAGAGAGAGACAGCAGACAGACAGACAGACAGGCAGACAGACAGACAGAAAGACATAAAGAAGGGGGGGGGGGGGGGGGGGATAGATAAATAATGACAACCAATAGTACCTATCAATCACAACAGAGATCAATATAAATTTGTGAATAAAATCTTTATCCCATATCATTTTATAGTAATGATATAACATATACAATCAACAAAAACACAATTATCCAATCATATGAAAACAAGGAAATGCAGATAACTTGAAACAACACAAAAAGTATGTCTCATCATTTTTTTTTATGTCATATCACCATAAATCCCCTAAGAATATTTGTGAAATAAAACAATGACAATGAAAATCTGTTATCCCCTTCTTTTTCCTGTACCCTCTTCTCCACCTTTTGCATGCAAGGTTGTCTATTTTTCAAACACAACATTTAACAATGTTCCTTCAAAATACAAACAGGTGTCCAGCTTCCACGCCAGTAACATATTGTACAAAACAAATTGGGGAAAACTGTCTTTTAAAAGAAATGTGCAAAAAGAGACGACAACACAAACCATTTTTGGTTAAATCCAAAAAACACGTGATTCAAAGCCCTTCACACTGACTGCTTTGCCTCAGCAGTCCCCTTTCATCTACTTTAAAGATAAGAGGCACACTGTGTACCTCTCAAAATGAACAATCACAAATGTTGTCCTCTGAAGCAAGACCCTTCTTCTGAACAAATCAGCTTCAAATGAAAAGTACTTTTTTTTCACTTATGACACAGATGCTTAAGAATTTGGCACACAGTTGCAATATCTAGGCAGTACTCTGCCTATTTTTTTTTGAGTCAATCTGACAAAAATGACAGGGGTTATTGGATGCTCTTGTTTTTTTTACACTAACGTTTTTGGGACAGCTACTGGTACAATACCAAGGCTCCACTTCCTTAGTTATTGTTATAAAAGTAGACAAACATGGTCAAAAAACACAATAAAACCCATTTCAGTTTTCTGAAAAATTTATTTCTATTTTTCATTGGGGGTTGAAAAAAGTATTTTTTTTTCTTTCATCATAAACCTTTACACATTCACACTTAGCATTATAACCACCATAGTTAGAGTCTTCTAATATGTCTTATTGTGTTCAGCAGCCATTTTTTTACATACACACACCAAGTTTCATTTGAATATCTGCATTAAAACTGAAGATATAGTGTTCCTCAACAAGCACGTGGCAGTGAAAATCAGCATTTTGAGAAATCGGGCCGGAAAGTATATGTCAATTATGTGCAAAAGTTATTTTTCATATAATGCTATCCCAGTATTTTTCCTGCTTACTTTATCCATTTGTGTGCACTATCTGACTGTTTTCCAGCCTTTCTGTAGATTTTAGAATGCACCAGCACCATAAACCTCCCCTTCCGTCCTTGTCGAGCCTCCCTCTCTTGTCAGTCTGCAGCCTCTATTTTTTTTTCGGTGGGCTTTGGCCTTTTCATAAGTCTTCCTGGTTGCTGACTGCACCCTCTTGGTGTCTGCCTTTTCCACAAAGTCCTCTGTAAAGACATGGTCTGGTACATCACCTCCCCACAGGCCTTGCACTTCACTGTCAGGTGAACAGCAAACCCCATCCAGCGAGACGCGCGTCTTCGCATAACTGCACCTAAAAACAAAAAAAAAATCAGAATAAATATCTCTGAAATCAAGTGTTTTTGTGTGTGCATGTGTGTGTGTGTGTGTGTGTGTGTGTGCGCGCATGTGTGCGTGTGCGCGCGTGCATGTATGTGTGCACACACACACACACACACACACACACACACACACACACACACACACACCTACACACACACACACACACACACACACACACACAATGAACTGAAAAACACACATAAAAGCACACACACACCCTCCCATCCCCCACAACCCCCCTCCCTTCACATACACACTCACACAGCAACCCACACACACACACACACAACAACAACAACAACCACACATGCAACAACACTCACCACACAGAAATTCTCTCTCTCTCCCCCCCCCCCCCCCCCCCCAACAACAACTCATACACAGCCCCACCACCTATACACACAGTGACACACACACACAACAACAACAACAACACACACAAACAGCCACACACATGCTTACACACAACAACAACAACACACACAGTGATACACCCACACTCACACACACACACAGCAGGCTTGGCCCACAACCGCCACACACAACTTGCAGAGTAGATTCTAAAATTAGATGCTGTTCATGATGAGAGAAGAAGATAACCAAACTGAAAAAGATAAACAAAAACAATCCCTCACCTTCTTTTTGCACTTGGGACACTTGTAACCATCGAACAGAGCATCCAATGCTCTGATGTCCACGATCACATTCCCCTCCATAGTCCGTTCTTCTTCTATTCGTGTGGGGGGGGGGGGGGGGGGGGGGGGGGGGGGGGGGGGGGGGGGGGGGGGAAGAGGGGGGTTTGAAGAGAGAGGGTGGAGACAAAGGCCGTTTTCTCCCCAAACTTTCCAGTTTTTACAGACGATCTGATAGGCTTGCTTGTATCGGGTCGCGACGGCCCAGGCTGTGGTTTCAGGCGCAGTTTCTGCAGGTTTTTTCCTTTGCAGCAATCCTTTTCCGGCCTCTCTTTTCCTTTGCCAAACTGGTGCTTGGTTGACCACTTTCTTGCAGGCATTTTGTTGATCAGCTGTCAAAATCGATGATGGCTGCCGAAATGACGCCGTGTTGCTCAGGTCGGAAAGTGCCGAAGTGATCTTCGGGCGATCTCGGCAAGCGATCACGCAGGAAGCACGCGCAGTGCAGGAGGCTATTAGCCAATGAAATTGCTCATTTCAGATATCGACCTTCACCTCTGTGTAATGTAGTTTGTCATTGGTCAAATTGTGGAAGGGGCTACCTCTTTTTTTAGCTTCGTGTGTCGCTGGAAACCCTTATTTGCATAAGATTCTGACGTCAGAATCTAGGTCAAATCACTAGCTTTACAACGAGCCATGGCATGGCGGGGTCCGTTTCATATAACTTACAGTAACTAGGGCTTGAAGCTTGCTAATTTTCGCTTTTAGGTTTTTTTTTTTGACATTTCGTAGACACACCTAGGTTATAAAATGATTTATTTCTCTCACACAAACATAATACTTATGCAAATAAACATCACTGGTGTGATCTAGAGATTATAGGGGGCTTTCCCACCAAGAACCAAAAAACACATTCTGAAACGATTTTGACACATTTTTTTTCATGCCATGCGCCACCTTAAGAACAAATACAATTCTAAAAGAAATGGGAGTCGTTAATAATGACAGATGCAGCTTCTGTGGGCTGTGTAAGGATAGTATTGATCATATGTTCTGGAGGTTTACTTATGCTCAGCGTTTTGGGGACACTTTTATTGTGTTAATAACAGAGAAGTGTACCAATGCTCAGAATATACGTCTACAGAATCACTTGTTCTTTTAGCAGTTGATACAACAGTTGTTATTGTTCGTATTTTCTACTTCATTATTTCTTGGGCCAAACAATATTTGTACACATGTAAACTGAAAGGCAACCTTCCACATGTAACAGTTTTTTCTGAAAATATTTTAATACTAAATTGAAAAACATAATACATATAAAAACATGAATCATAAAAGACTTCTTCATTAAATGGTTGATATATGAATCATTTGTCTCCTCTGTTTAATGGTCTAATCAACTTCTTTGTAATCTGTGAGCAATCACTGGTATTTTTTTTTCTCTCTTCTTTTCATGACATACGACAATGCTAGCGAGAGTCTTTTATTAATGTAACTGGTTACGATAATTGTTGAAAAACAATTCATTTTGTTTTCAGTACCTCAGCTCGTTAACGTCCATACCTTCCTGTTGAACATAATTTTTTGTCCATCTCTCTCTCCCTCTTATATCTCTGTATTCATCTGTCTGTTAACCTATGCTATATACTCCCTAGATATACACATACTTTGATATAATTGTAACATGCATATCTTATTGAATGGCACCTTAGTGTATGCCACATGGTATGCATGCGAAAGGATAGTTATATGTGTAAGCAATGTCTGTTCAACATACTGTCAAGAGCTCGACTGGAAGACAGAGCAAGGGGAGAAAGAGTGGATCTGGATGGAAGAGAAGAGGTGAATGTCTGTCTATGGGAGGGTAGGTTGGAGGAGATGGTGTGTGTGTGTGTGTGTGTGTGTGTGTGTGTGTGTGTGTGTGTGTGTGTGTGCGCGCTCGTCTGTGTGTGCATGCGTGTGTTTGTGGGTGAGTGGGTACTGGGTGGGTGAGTGGGTGCGTGCATGTGTGTATGTGTGCGTGTGCTTATGCGTTTCTTCTCCATTGTAAAAAAAAAAATGTTAAAAGTTAATTTTTTTTTCTTTTTTAAATTTTAAGAGTATATGAGAGTTGTGATTCATTCATATGCATCTGTGAATGAGTGTGTTTATGCATGCTAAACCTAAAAGAAAACAAAAAAAAAAACAGATCTTTCCACACTGAGTCATAAGATGAAATGAAATATTTTTACACCTTTTAGCAATTAAAAAATCACACTGGGCAGAACATCTCTGTTTATGAAGTCTGCTTTTGAAAAGCTTAAGTCCAAGATCAAGCCAATCCCAACGATGCATTGAATCCAATTCAATATGAGGCAGCAGAACCAGAATTTGCAAGAGTATTCTATACTAAAAGGAGAAAAAAAAATAATAAAAATAAAAAACAAACCAAAAAAAAAAGTTTTCTTCCAGAATTTTCCCATAGCATATAAATCTGAGCCTAATTTCTCAGGACTGCAACATCCTGCATTGAAATGCAGCGACACTGGCACTGAATTCCACAGCAAACAGAGTGGTTACCTTGCCTGCTTCCAGGTCCATTCCAAAGCGCACTTTGTGGAGGATGTGACTCATGTCAGGATCGTTGGGCTGCTGCCGAGCTGAATGGGTTGACACGTGGAAGTTTCCAGGAACCTACAAAACCAATCACTGTAATTAACTGTTATACCATACTTGTACTGACCCAACACAAACTGAATTCCAAGAAACCTGCAACACGAATCACTGTAATTAACTGCTATTCCATATTTGTACTGACCCAACACAAATTGATTTCCAAGGAACCTACAAAACCAATCACAGTAGTTAATTGTTATTCGATATTTGTACTGACCCAACACAAACTGAAGGCAAAACACAAAGAATACGAAGATGTTTCCTGACTCAGCAGTTTTAACTTGTGAATAAACATATCCAATCCAACTTCATTCTGGCCTTTCTGGGCACCCACTGCAAGAGAGGAAATGCAGTCCTGTCCCCAGAAAACAGTCAGGACAAAGCAAAAACAGTTCTCTACTCAGAAACAAAAAGCTGCTACCACAAAGAGGGAAACCAGTCCTGCCCTTTAAAATAAAACAGTCACCATAAAGAGGGAAACTAGTCCTGTCCTTTAAAATCAAACAGTCACCATGAAGAGGGAAAACCAGTCCTGCCCTTTAAAATAAAACAGTCACCATAAAGAGGGAAACTAGTCCTGTCCTTTAAAATAAAACAGTCACCACAAAGAGGGAAACTAGTCCTGTCCTTTAAAATAAAAGTCACCACAAAGAGGGAAACTAGTCCTGCCCTTTAAAATAAAACAGTCACCATGAAGAGGGAAACTAGTCCTGTCCTTTAAAATAAAACAGTCACCACAAAGAGGTAAAATAATCCCGTACTTTAAAATAAAACAGTCACCACAAAGAGGGAAACTAGTCCTGTCCTTTAAAATAAAAGTCACAACAAAGAGGGAAACTAGTCCTGCCCTTTAAAATAAAACAGTCACAACAAAGAGGGAAACTAGTCCTGTCCTTTAAAATAAAAGTCACAACAAAGAGGGAAGCTAGTCCTGCCCTTTAAAATAAAAGTCACAACAAAGAGGGAAACTAGTCCTGTCCTTTAAAAAAAAGAGGGAAACTAGTCCTGTCCTTTAAAATAAAACAGTCACCACAAAGAAGTAAAACTGAGTCCTGTGATTTAAAATAAAAAAAGTCACCACAAAGGAAAAAAATAGTCCTGTACTTTAAAATAAAACAGTGACCACAAAGAGGTAAAATAGTCTTGTAATTTAAAATGAAACAGTCATCACAAAGAGGAAAAACAGTCCTGTCCTTTAAAATAAAAGTCACCACAAAGAGATAAAATAGTCTTGTACTTTAAAATAAAAGTCACAATAAAGAGGAAAGAGGAAAAATAGTCCTGCCCTTAAAAAAAATATAACAGTCACCACAAAGAGGTAAAATAGTCCTGTACTTAGAAATAAAACAGCCACAACAAAGAGGAAAAATAGTTCTATCCTAAAAAAAAAAAAAACTGCCACAACAAAGAGGAAAAAACAGTCCTGTCCTTTGAATAAAACAGTCACCACAAAAGGGAAAAAATAATTCTGTCCTAAAAAAAAAAAAAAAAAAAAAAAAAAAAGAAACAGTTATTTCCTATTTAAAAAAAAAAAAAAAAAAAAAAAAAAAAAGCCAGCCACAACAAAGTGGAAAAAACAGTCCTATCCTGAAAAAGCAGTCACCACAACGAGGTAAAAACTGTCCTGAAAAAAAAAAAAACCAAAACAACTACCTGCAAATGTATATCAAGCCATCAGATGACATCTGAACTATACTTACATCCTTACGAACTGGTTGTTGTGAGAATGGCCACCTACTCTACTCAGTTTACTGCCCTCAGATGACAAACATGAGTAACATCGTTCTTGAGAAACATGACCATGACTCACACTGAAGTACATAAAAAAAGTCCTAAGGGCTCACAGACAGAGCCGAATAGACATCAAGTGTTCACTCTACACAGTGGTCAACCTCACCACGTAATCACCAGGCAACAAATTCAAAAGCTGGCATGCAATCAATTGAGAAAAAAAAAAATGAACGAAAAAAAATAGCATACAGATTCTGTGGAACAAAGACTGGCATGAGCACCATAAATGTAGAAAAGGAAAAAAAACAAAGAGGGCAACAGTAAGACAGATGAAAAGATCAAAGGTAACATCAAAAGGAGCGACAGAACAGAAAAGACCACACCCACACACAGATTCCAGAATGGAAGGAAACTTTTCATACTGAAACACAGACAGCTGACATGATCTACAATACAATTTTCCCATTAGAATTTGCTAAAGAACATATTCCTAATTCCCTAGTAGTTTTTCCAGTGACAGAAAAATGACACTGTTGTTTCCCTTTGGGTATCAGGTTTAACCGTCGTTAGGTCTTGGTTCTGTAACTGACAAAGTAAATGTGATCACTGCATTCTTCAAAGATACTGCATGAAAGTGACAAATCTATGTGACCTGATACACACAGAATGTGACACATATTTTTTTGAATATTTAACTTCATATCAGAAATTTTTTTCTGACAATTCTGACAAACGGAATACAAAAAAAAAAAAAAAAAAAAAAAAAAAGTATACCCGAATCCTTTACAAGAATTTGTCACTTTTTCCCAATGAAAAGCTTTTATAAAGTTAACGACTAATAAATTATGTACAGCAGTTATACAACCAACCCAGCGTTGAAGCTCGTTCCTCTCATAGCAATTTGGAGTTGAAAACAAAACAAAAAGCAAAACAAGAAGATGTACCAACTAAAAGCAGACAAAAGAGAATGAAATTACCTTGTTGATGAGAAAATGCGATTCAAAACGACAGCCGGCATCACCAAAAGGTACTTTACTTTAATTGTGTTGTCTTTGAAGCCGACTTCATGACGTCCCATATCATCCTGTATGTCTAACCCCAAGACTGAAACACACACACACACACACACACACACACACACACACACACACACACACACAAGACTAGGTTACAACATGCATCATTAATGTGTTATGTCCATGCCTGCCACTAATTCTTTACATCACCCACAAATATATACAGACATGATGTGTTAACCTAATAACTCTCACAGACACATTCTAAACATATTTTTTTTTTAAACTTACACACACACATACACACACACACACATAGAAAGAGAGAGAGAGAGAGAGGAGAGAGGCAGAAACAGAGAAAGAGAGACAGACAGAAAGAGAGTGAGATAGAGAATAAGATTAGTTAATAACATACATTATCAATGAGTTGTATGTGTATCAGTAATTCTTTACATCACCCATTTGTAAATGAATACAAATTATGACATGCAAATCTAGTAATTCTAAACAAATACAAAAATTGATTATAAGCCAAAATAACGAAAAAGTTACACACACACACACACACACACACACACACACACACTCATCTACATGCGTATATAAAATCAGGTGTCCCTTACACAGATATATAGAAAGAGAAAACTTTTACATATTTTTATGCACACACACACACACACACACACACACACACACACACACACACACACACACACACACTTTACAAAAAAAAAAGTAATACAACTTACATTCACATCCCATCTTCATAAGAGTGATGTTGATGTAGACAGGAATCTTTTCAGAGTGTTTCACTGGATCTTCCACTGTTAATTCACTGTGTCTGTAAAGTATAATGTGAAACAATTTTTAAGTGTTTATTTTAAATGCCATTGAGTCATACACTTTTATTAGCAGAAACTGACTCACAGGTATTCATGAAACAGTAGACTCGGTCTGTTATGTGTTCTGTGTGTGTGTGTAGAGCTGCATGCTTTATATATAAACATTTCTACAATTATGTGCATGCATGTGAGTGTTGCAGCACACCAATTCAAAGGCAATATTCAGTTACAAAAAATACATAACACATGTTACATGCAAAACATTCTTGTGTACATGGATATGTGTCTGTAAAGATAACACACTTGGTTGTTTTCTTGTTTTTTGCTGGTTTTGTTGGCTTGAATTCCACATATCCTACTCATTTACCCGCTGAGATGGAGGAAATGGGGTGACTCAAGTTCAGTTGTGATACAGCTCAATCCATAGTGACACACTATTCACAATCATATTTTCTGGATTCTCTATGCAGATGGTGGACTAAAATCCTTGTCCTTTGTTGTGTGGAGATGCTCTGGGCCATAGACTCCGGCCTGTCCAGTTTACCATGTTTGGCCCAGTCCACATCACCCTTTTATCTGATCTAGTGTAATATGTACCTCAGTCCTCTCCTTAACTGTGATCTCCATCATCACAGTGATTTGAATTGGACTGAGGTGATGAAATTGTGTATACCTTACTAATGCAGGTTTGTGTGTGTGTGTGTGTGTGTGTGTGTGTGTGTGTGTGTGTGTGTGTGAGCAAGAGAGTGAGCGTGTGTTTGTGAGTGTGTGTGAGTGAGCATGGGCGTGCTTGTGTGTGTGTGTCTTTGCTTGCATGCATGTATGAGTTGGTGCCTGGTGGATGGGTAGAAGGTGGGAGGGAAGGAAGGGGTATGAGACAGTGTGTGTAATCATATATGTCTGTGTATGACTGTGTGCCTGTGTCCCTTTTGTGCGTGCATTTGAGTGAATGAATGTGCATATTATGTGCGCATGTATGACACTGTCTCTGAGTGAGTGTGTCTGTGAGCATGTGTCCATGTTCTGGGTCATTATGCACACATGGTTTATGTGTGGGTGCATGTGCAAGTGTGTGCATCTGTATGTGTGCACCTGGGTACATCCCTGTCATTGCATGTGTGTGTGTGTGTGTGTGTGTGTGTGTGTGTGTGTGTGTGTGTGTGTGTGTGTGTGTGTGTGTGTGTGTGTGTGTGTGTGCATGCACCTCAACATGTGTCTCTCTATATTACACAGGAAGCCAGTGTGTTTTCTGTATGTTTATGACTGCAACTTACATAATGCATTCATGTGCATGAGTCTACATGCAGTTTACTGAATCTGGACATGTGTATGGTCAGTGTTACAATGTTGTTGTTTTCTCTGATCTTCTTTATTGCCTTATTCACAAACACTTCATTTTCCAGCAAATTAACATCAAAGGAAATCCCCCTATGATTTAGCCATTGCATACTTTCTAATGATGACACACAGACTTCTGCATCCAAAATTCTATATGACGCATTTGATATAAGACAAAACAGCATTAGAATTTTTATAATTCTAATGCTGTTTCATCTGATTCCCCATGCTTTCTCAAAGGGAAATTTCAGAAGGCTCAAAACCATGCTGCTGTCACCAATCTGCATTTGACCATATTTCCCTATTAGTAATGTATTAGGGTTACTGCATTCTCTTCACTGGTACCCTGTTCAATAACAAAGGATCTCCTACAAAGCCGCATCTCTCTGCTAAGTGCTATAAATCCTTGGAACCCTCTGGTCTTCATTTCTGACTGATCTGTGGGCACTTGTTTTAGCCCATTATGTACACATTCTTCCCCTGATACTCATCTCTTCTACACTCCTTCTGTTTGAACTCAACTTCAGGTCAGCATTACTTTGTCTGTCAGGCCCTTTTCATCTGGAACAATCTCTCACATCAACTGGGATACTCTGCCTGTCTGCCCTCTTTTGAATCAAACTTGAACACTTTCCTTTCCCAGTCTAACTGATGCATGCAAATATATACCAGTGCTGTTTAAAGGAGAATTATACATGTGTCCTGATGCCTGTGGTTATTCATCTGAGAGGTGGGTAATGGGTGGAGAGAAAGTGTGAGAGGAGTCCAGGAGGCGGTATACCTGGAATGAGCATGTGACTGACTGCAGGGTGCACATTTGTGTATTACCTGTTGTCTCGTTATCTGGCTTGTAATTAGATATGTGGTTTTGTTTATTGCAAACATCAAGGGAATTCCATTCATTAGGTGTATAAATGTTCTCAACAATAACAAGAATAATAAATGGGAGTGGGACTACACATAAAATGTGCATACTTGGTTAACAACAGTAATTCTTTTCCTGATTCAATTTCTAAATTATCAGGCTGAACCTGTAAAAACCATGGTAAGGGCTGCTTACCTTCAGGAAGCAGGGAAGGGTAAGGGGACGTGGGGGGAGGGGGGGTTAAGGAATCCTAAAAGTAGAATCCTCATAAAAAGAATGTGTCATTCTTTTCATGTTGTGTGTGTTTTTCCCCCTCAAGCTGTTAGTGATCCATAATTCAAATCCTATCAAGGGTTCTGCTGCTATTTTTTTTTTTTTAAGTTTCATCTAACAGCAAAACTGGTGGCGTTGCAAATTTGTTGTCACTGCAGACTTTTAACTTGTCCCTGGCCCAAAGCTTTTTGCAGACATCTGTGCGCAAGTACAGAGTATCACTAAACACACCTGATTCAGTAACAAACAACACAAACACAGCTCAGTAGCAGACTTGAAGTCGCAAAATCACAACATTTTGGTGTAAGCGTCACAATATGTTTCTTCCCTTCACTACAAAGTCGCAGACACATTCATGTCATATCACTGGTACCATACTGATTAAGAGCAATGCAGCAAAAGTGTCTTAATGACTTGTCACCAGAGCCTATCCATAGGTAGGTCTTGTCTTCATCTTGGCCTGTTATCAAACTGCTTGGCACCCAAGCCAACCCCCCTCCCCCTCCCCTTTCTCTCTCTCTCTCTCCCTATCTCTCTCTCTCTAAGAATAAAACATTATTCATCATCATAACAGACTGCCTTGGTGACTTTTTTTTTTTTTTTTTTTTTTTTTTTTTTCCATCTCTTCTATATCCCACCTCAGTGGCATTGCTCCCACATGACTCATTCTGACCCCTTGTCCACAGCCACAGCCCCTCCTGGCCCACCGCAGCTCTGCCACCGACACTCCCACAAAGAGCAGTCAATGTTAAGTCATCGAGAGGCAACCCATTGGAGGAGACACTGCACTGCTGCTGAGTCACTGGTGGTGTTCAGTGCGCGTGTTCTGATCCAACGTACACAGGACTCCACCTAGTAAGCCCCCTACTGAAGACAGAGCCAGCATGAATGAGCTCTCCCTCGGGATTGTGCCACCACGTCAATCCAATGCCAGCTGATATGAATTTGCCAATACTGGTGACCTCGACAGAACCAAACCAAGGCCACAGATGTGGGGGACATCAAAACTGAGATCACATATGAGAGCAGGGCATGAACTTCCATGGACTTCGACATTTTTTTAAAATATGCTGATCAATGAAGATGATGCAACAGATTTCCATTCCAGCCTGAGACTGCAGAACAGGGCTGTATTCTATGCCTACTTAACATATCTTAGCATCCACCAGGCCTGAGAGATACAGACACCTGCCGTGTTAGTCTGGAAATTTGAGCAACACTCTCAGAGACGCATCAACAAAGTGGATGAAACTCGACTGTGTGGTCCCAGTCTCCCCAACTGAGCCTGTATCAAAGTCAACTCTGGGTAGAAACCAGTCAGGGCAGAAAAATCCCACATGGCTCTGATGGGAATCGAAACAACAACCTCCCAGCCAGAAAACACTACACAATGCTGCCCGAGACTGTTCGATCAAAATCATCATTTCTTTTTTTATTTCATGTTGTGTTTAGTGACCAGGCCAACATGACCTCTCTGCATGCAATACATATTACGTCCAACAGTTCATCTGAAACTCCCAAGGTGACAATATTTATACAGATGGCAAAAAAGGGGGGAAAAAACTTTCAAAAAGCAAACAAACATAGGAAAATCATGGTAAACATTCACCAGAACACATTATGCTCAAAGTAAGTACGTACACGAACACGCTCTTAAGCAGCACTCTGCCACAGCCAGCAAAATCAATCAGATCAAACAAAGCAGCCCAATGTAACAGATGTGCAGTGAAAAGCCAACAATTTCCAATCAATATTACCTTTCACTGTACAGGCAAAATTACAGAGCAAACTGCTCTGGTGAGGGCAACAAATGCTGCTTTGGCTGTACAACATCATTTGCTGTGTTTATAGAACTCTGTGCTGTTCTCTACTACTGCTCACCATTATTGTTTTGAGTGTCACTGCCAAATGCTGTACAGATTTCAGATTTTTAAAAAAATATTTAAAAAAAAACCCCATCAGATGCTCAGTTGGTTTTACCACAATTGCAAGCCATTTCAGTACAAATGCTCTCATAATGGGCCCCTCTAGGCATACAGTATTTGTAATATACTACAAAAAAATGTGTTAAAAAGGAGTTTTAAAAGGGTTATGAGGGAGGGGTAGGAGAGGAATGAAAACAGAAGCGAAGGCAGAAGGCAGAACAAAGAACACCTCTAAATTTGAAAGGACTTTCTCAAATGAACAATCAGCACTTTACTATAGAATACTGCCATTATTCTTAATACATGCCAATAAACTGTTCTCATCAGTAAAAGTGAGTATCTGTCATTTCCTTGACATAATTTTGCATCAAACATTGTTCTGTGTGTGCTACAGGCATGGTCCCACTTCAGTTCGAACTTGGGACATTGTCTGAAAACTAACATACATGTGGGTAATATATTCATTTTCAATACACAAAAATTTCCAAGACATTCAGCACTCCATGAATTGCAATATGACAACAACAACAAAAAAAGGATTTTGACCAAAATAATTCAAGGTTGATCTTGTGACTCTAGATTCAAACATCTGAACATCAATATAAACAATTTCTTAAGCAAGAGTAATTCACCCTCTGGGTCAATTTATGTATACCATTTTTTAAATAGTCTGTGAACTCATGGCTTTTGACCTAAATTTTTTTCTTTTTTTCACAGTTTCCCATTTTGAGATGATAAAGTTTGTTAAAGTTCTGATTTCCTAGTAAAGGCCAATGACAGGACAAATACAATGCGGTGTCCTGTCCATTTCTGTCATTAACCAAACAACATGACAGCTGGGTTTTGGAATCGATATCTCAAAATTGAAGCTAATGGAAAGCATGTGTCCTATGAAATGTTGTAAACATACTGATGGGGGAAAATTCAATTCCATAAACAGAAAATTTCTGTTTCTGAATTTAAGATATACTGAGTTTGATGCAAACGAAAGTGATGGTTCGAGTTATTCTAAAAATGGTAGCCTCTGTTTATTTTTTTTTGTCTCACATCCCACATAGCACTGAAACGTCATCCAATGAATGTAAGCCAGACCGAACCAAACGATTATTGGGGAGGGAGGAGGGTAGATGTGGGAGGGAGGAAGGTACTGAAAATATCTATGCAAGGTTAACTCGGAGCAAATATTGATGACACCTGATGAAATTGCACACAAACTAAAATCATACCGCTCCAAGCATTCGCTAAATTCATTATACATGGTTCTCTACAACACACAGTACATGTATGCACAATACACAGCATACTTCATAAAAAATGTCTGGATACTATGCTTAAATAGTGGTGTCCAAGTCAAAGACACGCAGTCAGAGTATACAGGCTCTTTTTCAAAGCCTAGTTTCACAACTTTAAAAACATCTTGAGGCATTCATTTTGACCTAAGAGACTGTAACAGTGCTTTGAATAAACCATAAAATGAAGTGTTTGGAAAGCTTCATGCGATTTTTAGTATGCGTTCACTCTCTGCCCTTTTGAGAAGCAGAGCTGGAGATTCACCCCTAAAGCTTTCAGACACTCTTTAACCAGGACTGTCAGCATGTTACCGACAGCTTCCTACATCCTGCATTTCTTCTACTGCGTTTAATGCAGTTTTCTACCTACATAAAAAAAAGTGTATACTAATGACAGTGATAGCATTCGCCTTGGCTTGAGGCTTTGTCAGACCAACTGACAGGCTAGAACACCAAGGCTACATCAAAATGTTATTATGCTCTGCATAGTTATGCGGGGATTGTCTTCAGCCGTGACAAGCTCCTGGCGTAACACCATCAAGTCTCCAAAATCCCTCAAAGTCAGAGTGTGGCTGCCACGTGCCGGATGATCATAAACAGTCACATGTAATGTTCTCATCCCTAGCTGATGCATTTGGACCAAAGTGTTCAAGTACTTCAGCTGTTCGGATGATCCCTGGAGTCTTTTAGCCAGGGTACAACAACAACGACATTAATATCAGCAGCAGTAATAGTCACAGTTGTCATAATTGTAGTAGTAGTTATAATAGTAGTAATAGTAGTACTACTACTGCTACTACTATAGTAGTAATGATGATAATCATAATATTAAGTCTATTTACTAATAAGATCCTGGCCTTCGAAACTTGACACACGCAAGTATACATACAAAAAGTGAAACATTCATGATAAAAAAAATATAGTCCATTATCAACAAATGCAAGGCGTTAAAGATACTTATGGATATACTAAGTTTATATAAGATGTATGTATACATGTATAAGACATCTATTATTTTGTCATTGTTTTGGGGGATAGGGTGTCAAAGTGTCTAAGAAAATTTTTAGTTTCTTTCTTAAGGTCCCCCCACCCCCACCCCTTTTTGTTTTTGTTTTTTTTTTTTTTTTTTTTTTAATTTCAATCAAATACTGCTACGGTAGGATCTTCCCAGCCTTCTGAACAGTATCAGACAAAGCAACAGCTTCAGAAAACAGCACAGTCTCATACATCTAAATGAGAAGGTTTCATTGCTCGTTTGGCTTGCCAGTGCATGTAAATGTGTACACATGAATAAATATGCATACAGTGATTGCACGACAGACTTTTTCACACACCAGCTTGGCCCTTTAAGTTTTAGTGTTGAGGTGAGTTGATAGGACACTGTTGTAAATCACATATTCAGGGCATGACAGATTTTAACATTTTTGCTGGAAATCTCACCACGTGTTGAGATGACATCCAGTGTTGTTTTTCACCACCTTACCACCACCACCACACCCCTTCCTGCCCCAGCCCCGTCCCGCACCCATTTTTCTCCCTTTTTTAATGCCCCAGTCTTCACTGCTCTAATTGCTTTCCACAGTCTATCCATGTGGGCAAAACCTGCAGCTAAACATCATGACTCTGTTACTAGCTTCATTAACTGAAGAGAGGAAACTACTAAAACTGTCAGCATCAGTATGTGAACGCCTGTTCACACAGGCCTTTCCTGAGTTTGGACCACACACACACACACACACACAAACTTATCAAGGAGAGATTGGCAACACTGTTGATTTTAGTTGTCTAACTGTGTCAGTATCACACCCCAACGGAGTGGGAGGAGGAACATATTGGTAGAGGTACCAGTTCTGTTACAATTCAATCTGTGTTCTCAGAACCATCCTCTGGTATTTTACATTTTTCACTACAGTTTACAGCAGTGACTGGACGACTGTAACTTTAGTGCACTGCTGTGAGCCATTCTCAACAGATGCTGTACAGCAGCATTCCAAATATTCCAGCACATCTCTCAGGCATTAAAAAATAAGATGTTTACACAAACAGAGCTCATGTCTATTACTTTTTAACAGAATTAACCCATTCTGAAAAATATTGACTACTGCTATACAAATTAAAATCATACAGACCTGTACTGGTAATTCAAGGGGTATTTTCTTCTCTTGGCTGACATTAAAAAAGCACATTACATTACACCACTATTGTATCAGGGCTGACACTGAATAAGCACACTATATTATATCAGTACTGTATCAGTGACTAGTTCATATTTTTCAACCTTCATTCCTCTTTTTAACTGACTTCATATTAACATTACTGATGATCAGAAGAAATCAACTTGATCAAAAAAAATCAACTTTGAAGTTGATTAACATGTAAGCATACAACAGCTTACTTCAGTCTGAAGGTCTTTGGCAAGTAGCAATTGTCCAGATACAAGTCATAAATGTCAGTTCCATTTGTGCCCACGCAGTCACTTGCCTCTGTGCAAAAATACCAGCTGCCATTTAACCCACAGTGATTGCTAATTGCCTCATCTTATCAAATGAACGAGGAGCTGTTTTCCATACAGGCTACCATTAGGGTTGCATGTGTGCACAACATCACACAGCTTTTATACGACCCTCAAAACTAAACTTTAGCTGATTTTACTGCATTCACAACTAACACATGATTGATATTGTTATCATAGGTCCATTTTACAACACAGAGCTTGAAATCACACACACACACACACACACACACACACACATCTCGCGCGCGCACACACACACATACACACGCACACACACACACACACACACACACATCTCAAACAAATAAAAAGAAAAATGTTTAATGGCACCAAAAAAAAAAAGGAACAAGACTAACTTTGAAAGAGTAGAACTATTTTCCATGCCGTAAGACCATTTCCATCATTGCTTCTACTACTGTACCTTGAGTGTTAGCTACTGCTTAAAATGACAATAACACACGCGTTGCCTGTGTTATAGGTGGTACTGTGGCATTAAACAAAAAGATGTATAAAGACTGCCCAATATAAAAAATGTCAAACCTTTTAGGCTCTTTGCATAAAAAAAAAACAAAAAAAACACCATCTCCATTACGAAAAAAGGTAACTTTTTCTAAATCTGAATAATCAGAAATCAATCAACCAACGAAGAAACCAATATACCAACCAGGTTATCTAATTCTTTCTCCATAGAAAAGTTATCATTTTTGCACTACTGTTGGTGTGTGCTTCATTCAATGTGGAAATGAGAAATAGACAAGAACAAAGAGTCAAGTGCAGACACTTAAAAAAAAAAATCTTACACCATGAAAAAATAAAAGTGGCTCACAAATCAACGCTGATGAACAGGGAGAGTTCTGAGATAAACAAAAACAGGATGAACAACACGCTGCTGACAGAGATGACTGCCCCTGTCATGGTTGGTTGCGTCAAATCCTTCGGAACTTTCCGATAGATATCGAACCTGCACACAACCAAAACACAATTCAATATTCATGCAGATTCTGTTCATCTGTAAGCAGGTACGTACTACACTACAATGGGAATCTGAAGCCGTTGACGACTTCCAATTAGACTGTAAATACTGAATTTTTCTGTTCCTATTAGAGCCCCTACCCCACTCACTACTTACCCCTCTTTCCCCCTTATCCCAACCACTTCCAATGTTCTCTTACAAATGATTAGTCCAATTACTTTATAGATACATTAAACCAACAATTTGGAAGTGAACCAAGTTCAATTAGTCAGGGACTATGCTCGGCACAGTTCCACAATGACTGTACCTTTACCTGTTCAGCACACAAGCATTACTTCAAACTGCTGAGAAGACAGCAGAACATTCCTGTTAATCAACACTCACAGTAGTACTCACTCTTAAAGACCTACTTAAACGAGATGTGAAGAGATAATGAGGGAAGACTTTAGATAGACTGATTATGTAGGGAGAGATACTGACGGAAGACTGCGATAGACTGATGAAGTAATTGTTAAAGTTTTGTTTAATATTGTTATCTAATTATATTATAATACTGGCTT
The DNA here is from genome assembly GCA_016801955.1 of Conus betulinus. NCBI lineage: Eukaryota > Metazoa > Mollusca > Gastropoda > Neogastropoda > Conidae > Conus > Conus betulinus. The sequence continues at coordinate 703,598 of JADBJO010000410.1, forward strand.
GTAGCTTTGCACAATTGCAATATAAATGTTACTATTCCAGTATGTCCGTGTACATTTGTGACTGTAATGTCTGCATGAATGCAAGTGTGTAAACTAGATGTGACTGATCAGCATTTTACTGTCATTACTCATACACACTGTAATGTATTTGAATGCAAGTGTGTACATTTGATGGCGTGATACTAATTAATCAGGGTTTTTGTACATTTATTGTTATTGCCCATGCACATTTTTCTGTCACGTCATTTTTCTCTGGAATCAATGGCATAATGTGTTCACTAACTGTATAAAAACTGATACACTGAAATTTTATGTGCATAAGAATCAATGGTCTGGAACTGACAAGGTGTAACTTTGAAATTTCAAACAAGCTGGTCTGGATGTTTTGATTTTATGGTAGCAGATACCCAAGTCACATGGGAACAGTACTAGCAATGTTGCTCCTGATCAAAAGTGTGGCTTCCGGAAATTACCGATTTATCATGATGTATTGATCATGTTTCAGAGAATGACCACAGCAACAAACGCAACGTTACCGTATGCTCCACAGTGGGGTTTAGCACACAGTGCGTACAAAACGTCACTGGACTGGTAGGCCGTCCGTTTCTCTCTTTTCATGTTCCGCTTGTACATCGTGACCGACGTATGCATTTCAAACAAACCTAATCAAAGATAGCTATCGGTTACGTTACCTCCTGATGTCAAACTGCATCTCGTCGATTTGTTGTCACGGTCTATGTACTTCTCGGTCGGTGTCTGTCAACTTTGACAAGTCGCCAAATTTCCGATTTGCAGACGTGCCACACAAACGCACATGCGCATGACGTGCTTACCATTCATTGGACAAAAAATGAGCAAGGGGGAAGCACTTACCTCGCTCGTTTTATATCGTCTGCTTCTTAAGAGCATATGCGGCATTCGCTATGAGAGTCTCTGGATCTCGATCTGAATGATTATTAATTTGTGGGAGCCGCAAATGACTTTTAATACATGAAAGGAAAGCGGATGGGAGAATTGCAACAGGATGATTAGTCTTGTATGCTGATGGGTGGGCAGGGTTGGTGATGTTCCGCAGTTGTTATGGACTTCGGTTTTTCAGCAGAAAGGACGAAGCAACCAGAGAGATCGAAAAGGGAAACCAGGAGGACACTATCGTCCTTGACTTCTCAAAGGCCTTCGACAAAGTTAGCCATACCCTACTGGTCCACAAACTACGTCGTTATGGCATCGTAGGCCGCACCAACGCCTGGATCAAGGACTTTCTTGCGGACAGACAGCAGGCTGTGGTGGTGGAGGGAACAAGATCTGACTTTCTGCCTGTAGAATCCGGTGTCCCTCAGGGCTCAGTCCTAGGGCCGAGTCTTTTTCTTCTGTATATAAACGACCTTCCTGATGGTATCAAGTCGAAAGTCCGCCTATTTGCCGATGATACCATGTGCAGCAAGACCATCATGAATAAAAAAAAAAAGATGAGGGAGTGCTGCAAGAAGACCTACACTCCCTTACCATCTGGGAGGAAAAGTGGTCTATGGAGTTCCATCCACAGAGTGTTCAACGCTGCGAGTTTCTCGGAAGCGGAACAAGACTGCCCCTGTGTATGAGCTACATGGACAGAATATCGAAAATGTCAACACCACTAAATACCTTGGTGTCAACATCCAGGACAACATGCAGTGGGAATCTCACATTGATTCCATCACGAAGAAAGCGAGCAAGACCCTAGACCCTAGGGCTTTGTCCAGCGCAACCTCAAGATCGGCAACAAGAAAACAAAGGAAACTGCGTATAAAGTCCTTGTTCGCCTGCTTCTTGAGTACGCAGCCACCGTTTGGGATCCCTACACTGCAAACAAGATTGAGGCCCTCAAGAAGATCCAACGAAGAGCAGCAAGATGGGTGTCAAATCGCCATCGCCAAACATCATGCGTCGACTCCATCCTTGACTCTCTTAATTGGCCTTCCCTACAACAGCGTCGTAAAAAAGCCCGCTTGGAGATGTTTTATAAATTCCATCACGGACTCATCTCCATTAACTCCACGTACCTGCCCAAACCATCTGATCGCAGGCTGAGCTCTAGGATCAACAACGACCTGAGCTACAACATTCCCACATGCACGACGCGATACAGGCAGATGACGTTCTTTCCGAGAACCATACCAGAATGGAACAAGTTGCCTCAGGAGGTTGTGACAGCTGAGTCACTGGACTGTTTCAAGTCCAGGCTGGCCTCCCATCTGTAGAACCTGAAACAACCATCCCCCCCCCCCCCCCCACTCCCCGCCACCCAAACACTCCCCCTCCCCCTTACCCTCCTTCTGACCACTATTCCCTAAAATCCCCCCCCCCCCCCCCCTTTTTTTTGTTGTTTTTTTTTTCCAACCCAAATCCTAAGAACAGCGCAAATCTTCGGCAATCTCCCCGAATACGACAAAATCATCAGCAAAATGATGTTGGTCGTGGAAAGGAAGAAGAAGAAGAAGAAATTTTAGAGATAGCTTGAGAGCAGGTTTCCGTTTGTGTTCATTTCTGTTGCTAGCATTCATGTCATCTTCATAGACGAATCCATCCCCCCACCCCCCACCCCCCTCCTTCCAACGACAAGTGTGTGTGTGTGTGTGTGTGTGTGTGTGTGTGTGTGTGTGTGTGTGTGTGTGTGTGTGACTACTTTATTCGTGTGTGGTAACAATACCCGTGATGATCTTGACCAACAATTTTTCTGATTTTATGACCAGTTAGACTCGAATAGAATCTGAGTTCTCTCTCATTGAGTCTTCATCTTCTACGGTGATATTAGAGAGATAGATAGATAGACAGAGCGACAGATAAACCATACCTGGCATCTTGATCCCATCCAAATTGCATTATCTGTGAAGGAATTGGTGAACTCCTTTCAGCACTGACAGATCTTTCAACTGTTGTCTGTCTACTGGGAGAAGCCCCTCCTGGATCAAGATGACCTCAAAACCTCCGTCACAATCTTCACTATATACCACGTTTGTCTAATACAATGGAATAGACAGTGAGCATGAAAGCTTCTTGTGTATCTTTTTAACCACAAACTGTTTGGTACGTCTTACTCTGTTACCGCCAACTGCCTACATCACATCACTAACACAGCTCTTGTAATCATTTTTATTGGTCTGGATGTGCCTGTATTGGTGCTCTTAAAGTTACATGCAGCATGTCTTAACAGAAAGAAAAAGATACACTCAAAGGTGTGAGTGGACCTAGATGAGTGCTGTCTTCAACAGCCCAACAAACCAGCTGAGAGCAATCCTGCACCACCTTGGAAGCTTACGCTGTGTTTACACACGGTGCAGGCACGCACAGGGTATTCCAGTAAGATATGATGGGACATAATTGCTCCCTGGCAGATGCCATTGTGTAAATGCCGTTGGATGTGACACGACAGAGCCTGCAAGGGAGTGTGCCAATGGGTGTACCACTACCAGCCCATATTTCAGGACTGCAGAGTCCACCGGCTGAAAACGCCTCTGTCAACCAACTGCCGAACCATCGACCACTCACGCACAGTATGGGAATCTGTCTTACAGCTGTGGAATAGTTCAACTCCTACCATTCAGACAGGATGCAAATTAGATGAATATAATTATCATAAATCATAGTCTGGGACTCTTTGATTTTGTTGTCCCACAAGGCTCCTTTCACGGATCAGTTCTCATCATTATGTATCTAATGCAGTTCACATCATTATGCATTCAGTGCAGTTCACACCGTTATGTATTCAGTGCGGTTCACATCATTATGTGTTCAGTGCAGTTCACACCGTTATGTATTCAGTGCGGTTCACATCATTATGCATTCAGTGCAGTTCACACCATTATGTATTCAGTGCGGTTCACATCATTATGTGTTCAGTGCAGTTCTCATCATTATGTATCTAGTGCAGTTCACATCATTATGTGTTCAGTGCAGTTCTCATCATTATGTATCTAGTGCAGTTCACATCATTATGTGTGTTCAGTGCAGTTCTCATCATTATGTATCTAGTGCAGTTCACATCATTATGTGTTCAGTGCTGTTCTCATCACTGCTAGACTCATTTTCTGACATCAGCCAGATAACTCCCTGTTGTTTTACTTAAGTCCCTCGGGTTTGATCCACACCATGGTTAAAGCATGCAGCAGTGTTAACGCCTGCATAAAGCGAGCAGTTAACTCAACTGGGAACAAATCAGAAGCTCTGTCTAAGGTCTTGGACAGCTTTTCCAACTGATCTATAATCGATTTGTGTATAGGAAGATACTATTGATACCTTATTCTCCTATTCTGCCGAGAGCCTTCCATTCCCTGGTGTCTTACGACATGTCTTTCGCCAGACATGCCGCAAAACTTTTTTCTGTCACTTTAAGTGAAAAAATCACAGAATCAGTTCCGTTCCTCGCGATCTGCCGGTCTGTACAAGACCAGCATTCATTGTCAAGGGTGGGACTACTACACAGTCCACTTCTCTCTGGCTGCTGTGTGTATATTGTATCTGAACTGAAACATGTTCAGAACTTTTGCTGCCTGACTGGCACTCATGTAAAAGAAGCCTGACCATGCCAAGCCTCCTCTAAAAGGATTGGCTCTCAATCAAAGTAGAATCTATTGCCAAACTTTCATAGTTCTGCTTAAGTTTTTTTTTGTTTGTTTTTTTTTTTTCCCCGGGGCTTTTTTCTGGTCTCTCTTGTTTCATCACGCCCCCTTTCAAAATCTTCGGTATGCAGACTACAAAAGTTTCGGACTAATTTTTTTTTTTTTTTTTTTTTTTTTCCCCATCATCGGTCCTTTTTCTGTTTGTGCACCATTAATTTGGAATTCTCCTCTGCACCAGATTCATCACGCACGTGTTATGCGCACGCATTCAGTAGGGACAGCAAATAATTTATATATAAAGAAAAGAAAGAAAAAAAAAACACTACATTCAGGTAAGCTGTGACTAGAATATCAAAGATCTGCAGCACACGTTCTTGTGACAGGATACTTGATCAACAAACACCCGAAAAAAATGATAACACTTTGACAACAGGTTGGCATTGGATGACTGAAAAGAAAATACTGGAAAGCGCAAAGCGGAAGTCCTTAATACATTTCCGTCATTAATTTAATAGACCTCACTTAAGTATCATTTCATGAAATAAAACATGGGCGTATACTCTGCACTGACTGACTGGAGGAAATAACACTACGGGGGAAAAAAAAACCTGCTTTCTAGGGCCATGAGGTTAACAGCCGATGCAGAGTCTGTGTCCGAGTCACAGTTGTGCTCAGAGCAGACTGGCGTTTTCCCCAAACTGGCGCATTCTACAGCAGCCCAGTCCTTTCACTACGTGCACTGAACCCATTCTTCCACATTGTTAGCTCGCTGACCAAGGGTACCCACGACAATGCAGACTTCATCGTCCTCTGCTGATGTGTGCCCGTAGTCCAGTGTCTTCTTTATTTTGATCTTCTTTTTTATATTCACTTGATGGAGTCTAAACAGACACAGAAATGGGTTTAATTAGGACTCTCCCAGTAATTTGACAGCGAACAAACACACACACAGTCAGTCCGGTAAATCAGCGCATGTTGTGATGGGAAATGTCTGAGGTTTGTATGGGGCATGTCGGTCCAGGGGCAGCTACCCCATGACAAAGGGGTCTAACTTGCTCCAACACAATTCTTGGCGTGACATTTCACCGACACCTGACAGACGGAAAGCTCTACTTTCCAACGGGACCTTGATTACACGGATTTTTGCTCATAATTTGTGCACTCATAAGCTCTAAAACTTTATTCGGACACATTGTCAACAAATGTAATTTTAATGAAAAAAAATCGGGTTTCCAAATGATTCTTCTCATTGGTATATAGTCCGTCAACATGTGGGGGCCATATTGCCGTTGGAAGAAGGCAGGCAATGATCTGATATATAGCTATGTGAATGTGACTTTCGATACAAACTAGCAGTTGGCCTTACTTCGAGGACCGACTAGCCCCGATGTCTTCTGTGTATGTGGGTGCGTTGGGTGTGATGGGGATTGAGGGGGAGGGGGAAAGGAAGGGGAGGGAGGGGAGGGGGGGGCGCGTGACATGGAGAGAGAAAGGAGAAGGCACCATTTGCACAGTGTCTACAATATTTTGCTGCTGATGTGTGTCTGTTATGACCCTAGTTGTTGTTGTTGTCGTCGTCGTTGTTGTTGTGTTACTTCTGCTTTTTCTTTGATAATGGGGAGCGTTTGGTTACAGACCGAAGTCTGCAATGGAGCCCATTCACTGCGGAGGATTGGGAGAAGGGAAGTAACTGTTCACATGAAAATTGAAATGACCACCAAATCGCTTCTCTCCCTTTCTCAACATTTTTTTTCTCTCTCTCTCTCTCTCTCTCTCTCTCTCTCTCTCTCTCTCTCTCTCTACACACACACACACACACACACACACACACACACACACACACACACACACACACACACACACACACACACATACATATAGTCTCACGATGTGTTAACGTTATTTCGTTAATTTCAGACTGCCATGTTACGGAGCTTGCTTAAACATAGGGATTCGAAAATAATGTTAACTACATTTTACAATAGTAGTATGTGACAGGTTTTACCTAGTTTGCAGTCAGTGCTCAGTTTGTAAACTACACCTTTCCTGATTCCTCTTCTGCTCCCATCTGTGCCCCCCCCCCCCCCCCCTCTCTCTCTCTCTCTCTCTCTCTCGCTTTGCCTTCCCTCCCCTCCCCCCTCAACTCCTTTTCCCTCTTTGTTTTATTCTGTATAAAATTAATCTCTCTTCCTCACTTTTCCTTCTTAGATGGTTCTTAGCCTTCATTTCATCTTCATTTCTTCTTTTCTTTGCAAGTGTGTGTGTGTGTGTGTGTGTGAGAGAGAGAGAGAGAGAGAGAGAGAGAGAGAGAGAGAGAGAGAGAGAGAGAGAGAGAGCGTGCGTGTGTGCGTGCGTGCGTGTGTGTGTGCATGCGTGTGTACGTGCGTGCGCGCGCGCGCGCGCGCGCGCGCGTGTGTGTGTATATACCTTTTTTTTTTTTCATTTGCATGTTTTTTTAAGGCTCTGCATACGCTCCCTAACAACTGTGTTGTAAAGTGGTCCGCAAAGTGCGTAGGATGTTATTTGATTCTTTCTTTGTCCTCTCCGTTCATTCTTCCTGCTGTAGAGTGCATTGAACTTTGAGGACCGTTCTAAAAATGATGTGTAGGTCGGACGCCTTCGATGAGGAAATTCGATCACTCCTCCCACAAAATCACACGGGCATGTGTCAACAATCCATTTGGCTGACGTGCTTTCTTTCTGTGATGAGAACATCATCAATTTCAGACGGTCTTCTAACAGGAAAAAAAAAAAAAAAATTAAACACGCTGTCGAACTGTAACAGCGTGAAAAAAAGGGGGAAAAAAAAGAAAAAAACAAACAAACAAACAAACAACACAAAAAATCGAGGAATACATGTACCCCTGCGCACATCATTCATTCCCTGCACAAGTCGAAATTGCGTCGTCCTCTCTCGGACGTCGTTTTCCCCCGCGTTTGCGAACGATTTTTACCTCTGGTATTTTGTCCCTTTTGTGTCAAGACACTTCAACATGTGAATCACTTTGGCATTGAGTATTGACCTTACGAGTAAACCGAGCTTGCACAATGTCAGCCCCCGGGCATTACCTTCGTGGTCGATTGGCTTGCTATTCATCAGCAGCATGACTTGCAAAACGGGATGGAGATTCACAATTTACTTCTTTGGAGAGCCTGGGGGGGGGGGGGGGGGGGGGGGGGGGGGGGGCTGGGGGGGGGGGGGGGGGGGGGCTTCTTTCTTCTCTGTAAACATGCTGTCAAGATTTCCAGAGGGGCCGAAATAGTTCAGTGGATCGAACGCCGGGCTCACGATCCTGGCAATCCCGGATTCTCGGGTTCGAATCTCTGCCGGGCTGTTTCGGTGCACGTGGATGTTTCGCACGCAGTTTCTATTGATCTGACTTCATGTTCCGAAATGTTATTTGAATGAGACTCTAAACCGAGGTTCCGTGAGTGAACACACTCGTAAAATTCCATCACCATCATTTGGAAGATAAGGCCAGTTTGACCGTTGGAGAGAGTGACACGTATACACATAGCATACACCCTGCGTGGATTAAAAATGAAGAAGTGACTGACTGAGTGACTGATTTCAGACTGAATGAAATGGGAAACGACTGAATGTGGCGCCAGCATGCAGCTCTTCAGTCGGTTCTAGGTGGCCTGTTGTGTGAACAAAGGCATGGGCTGTAAAGTGCTAAGAGCTTGGTCTCTAACCGAGGATAGGTGCTATATAAATACTCTTGCGAGAGTAGTTGCAACAACAGCAGCAGCAGCAGCAGCAGCAGTAGTAGTAGTAGTAGTAGTAGTTGTAATAGTCATGAATATGATGATGATGACGACAACATCAACACCAACAACAACGACGACGACGACGACAAGCAACAACAATAAATAATAATAATAATAATGATGATGATAATAACAACAACAACAATAATAATAATAATAACAATAACAATTATGATAATAACAACAATAATAATAATAATAATAATAATAATAATAATAATATGATAATAATAATAATAATAATGAGAAGAAGAAGAAGAAAGAAGTTTCTTCCTATTACAGATGGCTAGACCACTGACTTCCGGGACTATTTCGGAGAACGTCTGTAAAGTCCGGATGACACTAGGAAAGACCCATCTTGACTTCCTCAAACTTGTCACTCGTATCAGCTGGTCATCATGATGTCTCATGTCCCAAG
>JADBJO010000410.1:717384-724945 GCA_016801955.1 Conus betulinus
TCATATGTCACTGAAACAAAACTTTAAAAAAATAAAGGAATGGACATCAATCATATCCTCTTCCACTTGACCGTTAACTTCAAAGAACCCTCCCTCAGAAAACGACAACTGAAAAACATGGTGGCAGTTCAATGCAGGGAGATCTGGCACCAGCAGACTTCCTTGCTCGATCCCATTTACTGCTCTTCCGTCTCATGCGTGATGGAATGACACGTTCAGTGGGAGCCTCCAGCGCCACCTTGGGGGCTTTCAGGATCAGGACCCCATCTCTGCTGAGCGAAGACGTCACCATGGCGGGGTCCACATCCTGAACACAAATGGTAATGTTCGTGCCTTGTTCATCTTTAACACAAAATTAATGGTAATGTTCGTGCCTTGTTCATCTTTAACACAAATGGTAATGTTCGTGCCTTGTTCATCTTTAACACAAATGGTAATGTTCGTACCTTGTTCATCTTTAACACAAAATTAATGGTAATGTTCGTACCTTGTTCATCTTTAACACAAAATTAATGGTAATGTTCGCCGTGCCTTGTTCATCTTTAACACAAATGGTAATGTTCGTGCCTTGTTCATCTTTAACACAAATGGTAATGTTCGTACCTTGTTCATCTCTTTAACACAAAATTAATGGTAATGTTCGTACCTTGTTCATCTTTAACACAAAATTAATGGTAATGTTCGTGCCTTGTTCATCTTTAACACAAATGGTAATGTTCGTGCCTTGTTCATCTTTAACACAAATGGTAATGTTCGTGCCTTGTTCATCTTTAACACAAATGGTAATGTTCGTGCCTTGTTCATCTTTAACACAAATGGTAATGTTCGTACCTTGTTCATCTTTAACACAAATGGTAATGTTCGTACCTTGTTCATCTTTAACACAAATGGTAATGTTCGTGCCTTGTTCATCTTTAACACAAATGGTAATGTCCGTGCCTTGTTCATCTTTAACACAAATGGTAATGTCCGTACCCTGTTCATCTTTAACACAAATGGTAATGTTCGTACCTTGTTCATCTTTAACACAAATGGTAATGTTCGTACCCTGTTCGTGAATGGTGAAGTAAGTTAAACCGACTCTGACTTTTATGCTTGTATACGAAAATGAAAATGCGTGAAATGGAATGTGAATTTAGCTAACAGTTTTTCTTTTCATTTTAAATAAAACAAATTCAATGTGCATTATGAAAAGAAAAAAACACAACCACAACACACACACATACATACACACACACACACACACACACACACACACACACACACACACACACACACACACACACAGATGCACACAATGTTATTTTTGGCAGTCGATAGAAATATGTTTAACACAAAACATCTGATTTCACCTTAACTTTGTATCCTCAAACTGATTATTTCCACAGGAATATCAAGGTTGAATGTTCAGAGTATGTGTAACGCATGTACGTCATGCACATTAAGAATATATGCAATGTATTATACAATGCATAATTTAGAATGCTGTTTTGCAATTTCAATATTGATTATGTACAAAATACATAAAAATTGCACACATTAAAAAGTCTCTACTTAACCAATCTTTAGAACTGATGGCATACCACAAGACTGGCCCTTACCTTGGGCAGAACATACTGTCGAGTGAATTCTCGCGTGATGAAGCCATGCTCATCTGGTCGCTCCTCGTGACGAGCGTTGATGATCACCGGTTGTCGCGGGTCTTGATGTTGATTTCATCAGGCTTGAAATGCTGCACGTCCATACAGACTCTGAATTCCTTGTCCGTGCTCACCACCTGTCAGCAATGCCAGTATCCCTATTCAGGTTTGTGGGTATACAGAAACTCTGCAATACGGTTACTCGTATGTAACCATACACATTGGCAGATCTGAAGGCTTTTTTTTTTCTTTTTAAATGTTTCAAGTGATATGCTGGTGATGGAAACAAGGCGTTGATTTTGAAAACATTAAGCCAGTTTGAATTCTTACACTGGGGGTTAGATGGGCGGGGTGTTCTGGTGTAGGTTATATCAGAAAAGGCACTACTGAACATCACCAAAGTGACTCGGCAGTAGTGCAGTGTCTCCTCTGCTGGGTTGCCTCATGATGACTTGACACTGACCGCTCTTCGTGGACTGCCAGAGCTATGTCAGTGGCGGGAAGGTAGGGCTGAGGCTGTAGATGGGAGACAGGGATGAGCAGCGTCGGTGAATTGCCAATGGCGTGGCATGGAAGATGGGACAGAAAACAATAATTTTCTGTCATCAAAACAGACAGCCTTGGCGATTTTCCGTCCAGATTATCTTTCATCCGTAAAATCCAGTGCGTTCCTTTTCAGAATTTCTGATTAGCACACGGGGCACATTAAGAGTGCATTACTTTGTTGTATTTTAATGTGACCATGATATGGTTATATCCAAAGTGACATCAGCATTCCAAGCAAGTCCAAAACATGCCTCGATTAAGGTTTGAATCAAATTTGCCTGTGGAGGGGCTCCGATCTACATCACAACTGATGTTGATGGCAGAACTTCATGAAATGGCGTTCTGCTTTTTTCAAAAATGAAGGCCAAGGCTGTCACACTGTCATCATCCTCAGACTGACAACTATGATGAAGGCCAAGGCTGTCACACTGTCATCATCCTCAGACTGACAGCTATGATGAAGGTCAAGGCTATCACACTGTCATCATCCTCAGACTGACAACTATGATGAAGGTCAAGGCTATCACACTGTCATCATCCTCAGACTGACAACTATGATGAAGGCCAAGGCTGTCACACTGTCATCATCCTCAGACTGACAACTATGATGAAGGCCAAGGCTGTCACACTGTCCTCAGACTGACAACTATGATGAAGGCCAAGGCTGTCACACTGTCATCATCCTCAGACTGACAACTATGATGAAGGCCAAGGCTGTCACACTGTCATCATCCTCAGACTGACAACTATGATGAAGGCCAAGGCTGTCACACTGTCATCATCCTCAGACTGACAACTATGATGAAGGCCAAGGCTGTGTCACACTGTCATCATCCTCAGACTGACAACTATGATGAAGGCCAAGGCTGTCACACTGTCATCATCCTCAGACTGACAAACTATGATGAAGGCCAAGGCTATCACACTGTCATCGCCCTCAGACTGACAGCTATGATGAAGGCCAAGGCTATCATACTGTCATCGCCCTCAGACTGACAGCTATGATGAAGGCCAAGGCTATCACACTGTCATCGCCCTCAGACTGACAGCTATGATGAAGGCCAAGGCTGTCACACTGTCATCATCCTCAGACTGACAGCTATGATGAAGGCCAAGGCTATCACACTGTCATCATCCTCAGACTGACAACTATGATGAAGGCCAAGGCTGTCACACTGTCATCATCCTCAGACTGACAACTGTGGGCCAGCTTCCTGAAATTCAAGTTCAAAATCAGTGCACTGAGTACCGTCGCAATTGCCTGTCTCGAGTGAACCGGGACAAAAGAAGAACAGAGTTACAAAGATTGGACAGGGATGAAACAGGGCAAGTGATCCTTCATGTTCACGGTCCCCTTTAGGTTTTTGGTCCGCTTCACCCAGTTGCTTTCATGTTAACCGACAATGTCAATCATAATGAAGTCAAAAGTAATAGTCCTCCGAAGGGAAGAAAACATTATAGAAAATCACAATGCCACTCTTCTAAATTTTCGGCCACGTGGCCTTTTTCAAGAGAAAAAACAAACAAACAAACAAAAAAAAACAATGCAACTATGTGATGTCGTCTTTGGCAACTGCCAAGCAAAGCAGTTGCCAAAGATGGACATCACGTAGTTGCATTGTTTTTTGTTGTTGTTGTTGTTGTGTTTTTTTTTCTCTTGAAATAGGCCACGTGGCCGAAAATTAGAAGAGTGGCATTGTGATTTTCCATAATGAAGTCGTTTGTGCTGACATGTTTTTCATATGGTAATAGTTCTGGCATTCCTGTGGGCCTGTCTCCCACTAACACGTCATGACAGAGAGCTAAGTGACACGACACATGATGCAAGCACACAGCTCGTGACAGTTCTTTTGGTGAACAACAAAAGTCGGAAAAAGCTTGAAGTACGGTAGTGTGTGAGGCAGGGATGGACAACCCCTAAATGGACAAATGTTTGTTTTTTTTCTGTTTCCGATGGCGGTGTTCTTTTTCATTTTTCTTTTCATCTTTTTAAAGAAGTTTTTGTTTGTTTGTCTGTTTTGTCACACTCCTACTTGTTGTGCCTGACACAAATAATTAGCTGCCTTGGGCAGTAAGGCAACCCTTGATGTCTTACCAAACACTGATGAAACGCAACCAGCGGCTTTCTAAACGCAGATATATATATATATATATATATATTTTTTTTTTTTTTTTTTTTTTGGTCGGCCCTCGTTTTAAGTCAACCCTTATCGTTCAGGTTAACCTTCAGTGCTTCCCTAGTACACATGTACCCAGACATGCAACAACAACAACAACAAAAAACCTCTGCCAAGTTGTTTCTCGGTCCAAGTTTCTGTCGACCTTGTTAATCAACAAGCGCTTATATGCCATTAATGGGGAACGAGGGAAGGGGGGGGGGGGGGGGGGGGAGAGGGGGTAAGAATGGGGTAAGGGGAAAGGGGGGGGGGGGGGGGGGGGGGGGGGGGCTTTTATTGTTTTAAACTAAGACTGCAACAACACCCAAAAAAAATGAAACCATTTGAATTTTTCTTTTAAACTAAGACTTTGCAAAAACAAACAAACAAACAGAACAAAACAAAAACAAATAAAAATCAGAAAAAAAGAACAGTATTTCTATAACCATGTGGATATTTCTAATGAAATTTAGCAATTGTCTCTTAAACATAATTTACTCCTATGCAAATTTTGGTGCGGAAGATGTAAAGGCCAGGATCAGCAAGGCGCGCAATGCTTTTGTCCCCCTCAGACCAGTGTGGAGGAATGAAAACCTCAGCCTGCACACCAAGCTAAGGCTGTTCACACCAGCGTCAAGTCCGTGTTATTGTACGGTTTGGAGACTTGGACTGGAGACACAAAGAGCCTGGACAGCAAGTTGCAAGTCTTCATCAACACCTGTCTTTGCCAGATCCTGCGCGTCGGATGGCCGGAGCGAATCTCCAACGAGGAGCTCATGCGCCGGACGAACCAAGACCCAATCACCAAGAGCATCCAGATGAGGGGAGTGGGGATGGGTTGGACACACCCAACGTAGAGGACAGGCCCATATCCCACGCTACGCCATGGACTGGAACCCACAGGGGAAGCGGAAGAGAGGACGACCAGTCACCACCACCTGGAGAAAAAACTCGGCAGGCAGAACTCAAGTTCACCAGCATGACCTGGGGTGAAGCGAAGAGAACAGCCCAAGACAGAGAGAGATGGAGAGATCTGCATTGCGGGCCCTGTGTTCCGATCGGAACAAAGAGGACTAGGTACGTCAAGTCAAATTTTGGGTGCATGTTTGTTAAAGACAAAAAAAAGTGAAATAGTTGCATCGTTTGAACAACAGCCTTCCGAAGATGCTACTGTCACCGCGTCATCGTCTAAGTATAAAATAAACAAAACTTGAGGAGTCCGACGAGCACGGGTCTCTTATCGCTCACATCATCTTAACAGGGTTAAAACACAGTCAAAACACAGTAATATGTATAGTGGGTATTGATGGATCCGCAACTTTGGAAATATTCTCAATGTGTAGTTAAAGGCGACTTCCAGTCAAGGCTAAGCGCTTACTATGTCAGCAAGTGACTTAGATCTAAAATATGCGGTCTAGAATCAGCATTTGGAGTGCTAGTCGAAAAGAGACCAGTACAACTGTACAGGACAAAAGTTTTCAAGAGTTGCTGCTTACCTCTGAAGTGCCCGTCTGCTGAGGTGGCTGTACTTGTTGCATTCGTGGTCCGAAGTATCGCGGGTAAACCACGTAAGAACTAGAAGGATGGAAAAAATCGCCTTGCATCATGTTGCCAAAGTGCTGGTCGAAAATCTTTGATGGCTCGGTCATTCCCTCCCAAGGGTCGTACAGAATCCACGAATGAAAGCACTCAATGCCATTTTTTTAGAGCAAATTGTTAATACTGCGGAGAGATCTACAGATCTGTGAACGTGAAGGATTCAAACTATTTCGACGTCTCAGCCAGGCTTCTTTTAATATCCCAAGTCAGAACCCACGCGAATTTTCCAGACAGGAAGTGACGTTATGGACTAGGCTGTAGGCCTAATAGTCGTGTGTTCTTTCGTGAGCATTCTTCCGTTCCTTTATCGAAGGAGACAGGAAAAGACAACTCCATTGTCTCCACCATTTCTGTGTTCCCCACACAGCAAGAAGGTAGGTGTGTGTGTGTGTGTGTGTGTGTGTGTGTGTGTGTGTGTAGGTAAGGTTTAAAGTTGGCTAAGTTTTAGATTTTCACAGGGTTTCTGTTGGTTTTGAAATATAGTTGGGCTCAGCACCTCCCTCTCAAGTACTGTTTTCCTTTGCAACAACAACAGCAATAACAACAACAACAATAAGAAAGAAAGACAAAGTAGTTTCAGCTTCTTTGCATTTCGAAGCAAACAATCAAAATGTCTTAAACTTAAGAGTGCAAAGAGAAAAACATTCGACAAAGTTCGTTCAGATCAGACTGAAAAAATTCGACCATTAATGATCTTGATCTAGGCCTATTTATTTATTTTGTTTGTTTTGTTCCCATGCACCTCTGAAAAACTATAGACCTATCAGAGTGACTGATCCACAGAACATGCTGCTTTAGATCCACTAGCTTTCTGAGTCCTGTCCACAGATGCAATACGACCTCAAACACCACGTATTCTCCGTTACATTCAATCTGCATTGATTCTCTTTTTCTTCCTTTCCTTTCATCTTAAAATGTGACATGTTACTCACATCACATGCTATGTTCGTCACGTTACTCACCACTGCCGTTGTTATCTAGCAAAATTTGAAAATCACACAAGTACAAAGGTCAAATGTTGTTTTAAACACACACACACACACACATACACACACGCGCGCGCGCGCGCGCGCTTTTGGAGGCAAATCTCAAGGCCCTCCCCCCAAAAAAAAACAAAACAAACAAACAAACAAACAAAAAAAAAAAGAAAGAAAGAAAAGAAAACCAAACAACAACAAACTGTCATCTGAACTGACACTATTCACTGAGACAAAATTTAAAATAACATAAGCATGCACATCGATGCCCTTTTCAGCATGACTGTGAATCCCAAAGCAAAGCCCTGCCCAGAGGGGAAAAAAAGCACAGTTGAAAACCATGGCATCACTTCGTTCCACACTGCAACATCCACCATCATAGGCCTTCCAGGACCACCCCCTTCAGTTACTTCTCTTCCATCTCATGAGTGCCTGGGGATGACACGTTCCTTGGAGCCCCCACCGCCATCTTGTGGGCCTTCAGGGAGAGCACTCCCTCTCTCCTCAGTGAAGACGTCACCGAGGCAGGGTCCACATTTGGAAAAAAAAAATAAATAAAAAAAAATAAAAAAAGGGAAAAAAAAAAAGAAGAAAAAAGCTAGGAAAGAAAAGTTTGTGTATGTATAAATGACAAGAAATGAGT